>PVKH010006791.1:0-20744 GCA_004027955.1 Chaetophractus vellerosus | reverse complement strand
AAAAAAAAATAGAAAGCCTTAGCAAAGAATAAAAATTTCAGCAAAGAAGTAGAAGATAAAGAAGAACCAAATGGAAATTTTGAGCTGAAAAATATAGTAACTTAAAACAACAAGCTCAGTAGAGTGGCTCAACAGCAGGAAAGAATCAATGAACTAGAAGATAGAACAATAGAAAGTATACAATCTGAAAACAGAGAAAATACACTAAAAAGAATTAACCGAGCCTTAGGCATCTGTGCGACTATAAGAAAAGTTATAACATTTGTGTCATTTCTCAGGGGAGGACAGAGTAGTGGCTGAAAAATGATTCAAAGAAAGAATGGTTGAAAACTTCCCAAATTTGCCAACAGACATAAACTTTCAGATTCAAGACACTACATGAAACCCAAAGAGGATAAACCCAAAGATATCCACACCAAAATACATCATCAACAAATTTCTGAAAGTTAAATATAAAGAAAATTTCTTCAAAGCAGTCAGAGTAAAACGCCTTATTTATGGGAGAAAATTTGAATGAAAATAGGTTTGTCCTCAGAAACCATGGAGGCCAGAAGAAAGTGAGATGATATTTTTAAGTGCCAACATAAAAGAAGTACCAACCCAGAATCCTGTACACAGGGAAAATATCCTGCAGGAATGAAAGGGAAAATCAAGACATTCTTTGATGAAGGAAAACGAATTGAATTTGTCACCAGTAGACCTACCCTAAAAGAATGGCAAAAAGAACTCTAAAAAGAAAGGAAATGATAAAATAAGGGCCCTTGGGACATCAGGAAGGAAGAAAGAAGATAGAAAGCAAAAATTATGGGTAAAAACAGTAGGTGTTCCTTCTGCTCTTGAGTTTTCTAACTAAGTTTTGACAGTGGAAGCATAAATTATAACACTGTGGTTCTAACTGTATGTAGAGAAAAAATATTTTAAACAATTATATTATAATTTGGGGAAGGTTGAAAGATGTAACACTCAATCTGGTAAAATGATAATACCAATAAACTATGATAAATTATGCATATATAATGTAATACATAGAGCAACCACTAGAAAAGTTATACAAAGAGATACACTCAAAAACACTATATAATTCTTAAAAAAAAAGTTCAACCCTGAGCAAGGCACAAAAAAGGAAAGAGATAAATGAGAAACAGAGAACAAACAGAAAACAAAAATAAAATGGCAGACTTAAGCCCTAATATTTCAATAATTACATTAAATATAAATCATCTAAACACACTAATTAAAAGGTAGAGATTAGCCAAGTAGATTAAAAATCATGGCCCAACTATAAGCTGTCTATAAGAACTCATGTAAAATATAACTATATAGGCAGGCTGAAAGGAAAATGACAGAAAAGGCATATCATCCAAGCATTAATAAAAGGAAAGCAAGAGTAGGTATATCAATATTGGATAAAGTAGATATCAGAACAAAAAATTACTAGAAATATATAGAGAAATTATATAGGGTTAAAAGGGTCAATCCATCAAAAAGATACAGCAATCCTAAATGTGTATGCCCTGAGCAAAAGAGTCACAGAATATGTGAAGCAAAAAGTTATAGAATTGAAAGGAGAAAAAGGCAAAGTCACAATTAAAGTTGGAGGCTTCAATGACTAGACAGAAAATCAGCAAGTTCCTTTAGAAAAATCCTTGGAAGCACTCATTTGACTTGGAATTTCTCTAACATGCACATTACAGTAGGCATGGAACATGTTATTCACTGCACCTATAGAAAACCCAAAAGCCTTTAAAAAAAAAAATTAACTTTTCTGGACATAACACTACCCATAGGTGGCAGGCTTAAAGTGTCACCCTCCCCTCCCAAGTATTTTAGAATTACAGGTTCAATTTAACATCTGATATCCCAGAATATATTCCATGCAGAGGAAAGGTTCTGACATGGCACATCACAAAAACAAGATTGCAGACTCCAGGAGGAAAAGCCTCAAAGACAGTACATTGAAGGCAGAAATAAAGACAGTGGATCAAAGTCTCAGGGATACAGAGTTCAGCTCAAAATAAATGTAAGGTTGCAGTGGACAGTCAAAGGGAACAAAGCAGAATAAAACTAGCACAAACATGGCCAAAATGTGGAACACACCATAGGAAAGGGAATATGTAAAATTGGTTGATAGGGAAAGGTGTCCAGGAAGACTAGAAAGAAATCTTCCTACTCAAAGATTCTGAGATTAGCTACTCTTTAAGGGACTTAAATTGCTTTACCTAGGGAATCCAAACAGCATCTGCTAAGCATTTATTATCTCCACGGGTTGTGCCTGATGCTTACTGGCATTCAGCTTAATTCAGACTGTTTAGCTTTTAGCACCAATACTAGGTACTAGGTATTGAAGATATGTAGATTATTTTTTTTAAAGATTTATTTTTTATTATATATCCCCCCTTTTCTGCTTGTTCTTGCTGTGTTCAGTTTTGCGTTCTTCTGTGTCTGCTTGTTTCCCCCCGCGGCGGCGACCCGCAGAGTCAGCTCACCACATGGTGGCCTGCCTGCTCACAGCAGCTTGCCCTGCCCGCGGCAGCTTGCCTTCTCAATGCGGTCTGCCTGCTCGAGGAGGCCCCGGGAACCGAACCCGGGGCCTCCCATGTGATAGACCAGAGCCCTACCAATTGGGCTACAGCCGGCCCCCTGGAGATTATTGAGATCCAATTCATTCCTCCAAGAAGATTACAGGGTAATTAGCAACAGACACCAAACCAATAACTTCACTTTTATCTTACAGTCCTCTATGTCAAAGATACACTCACACACACACACACACACATACACACACACACACAAAATGGGATTCCAGAGATTCTGCTTATTAACTGACCTCAAATGCACTTCTTGGGATCTCCAAGTTCCCTCTATGGGCTGAACTCCTCTTCTGCACAAAAGCCTGTCCTAGGTTTCCCAAAGCAAAACTTTTAGTTCACTATTTCTTCCAAATATTAACCCTTATTAATCATGGCTAAAACCATGCAGCAAGTTTACTGAGCATCTATTATGGACTAATGTGATAGGAATTTAGGAGTCAAAGCTGAATAGTTTTCCTTCCTTCATGGAACTCACGGTAATTGGGGTAAACAGGAGCAAGCCATGTAAACAAAAGTGATAACATGTGACTAAAGGAGAAAGATGGCATTAATTTCCATTTGGTGAGAAACAGGAAGTCTTAACCAAAGATGGAAAATGCAGCTGAGATAGCATAAAAGTTTCCTCTTTTGTTCTTCTAACGAAAGGTCATCTAGATCAGGGATTTACGCTTAAATGTGCTTATTTATGAACTGAAGAACTTGGACTTTTATTTATTAAACTGAAAGTCAGAATTAGCTGTTTTTGCCATCGTAGAAACCCAGACTCTATGTGAATAGTTAATCCAAGTGGTTTACAAACTTTAGGGAGCATAAGAACAAATTAAGGAGCTCATTGCAATGAGTTATTGGGACCTACCACAGGAGATTCGGTAGGATGAGGCGAATCTTAATTTATTATAAGCACTTCAGGGGATTCTGGTGCAAGAAGTTCATGGACCCCACTTTGAGAAAGACTTTGGGTGTACTGCTTAGACATTTCTGGTATACTGTTATAGCTGGGTATTTATTTTGATAAACCATATATAATTTAAGGCACTTATAAGCAGATCTATTTCAACTCAGCCTTGATAAATAATTTCTGGGCAGGGTCTAAAAAGCATCCGTGATCCAAATATTTATGAATTGATTGATGTCAAACACATTAGAGACTTTATATATTAAAGAATTTTGTAAATATATGTAAAGTAAAAATCATTCCCTAGTTAATATTTTTGCACAAATCTGGGTTTAAGTTGGGTTTGCTTTAAAGAACATATACCTGTAGAATATATTCTTCGAACTCCCTACAATTGTTTGCCACTCTGTTAAAGTAAACAAAGTCCTGAGGATTTAAGAATGAGATTTTGAAGTTAATGGATTTTACCTTAATCTTAGGTTACGCAAGGTGGATATATTTTTGCTTATCTCATTCACTGAATAACTTTAATTCCTTCTTACATCCACGACTGGAAAGAGTTCATTGCTTTTCCACTGACATATATTACAAAGTCCTTCGCAAAGAAACAAAAAATTCTGTTCAGCCCGTGAAGTGTTTTCTCTCACTGAATAAAATACTTAGAGGTAAATGTCTTTTCCCAGATTTCCCAGAGAACAAAGACTTTTCATTTATATTTGTGGACTGGGACCTGGCCTGTTTCATACAAAGTATCTTTGGAAGTGATACTGAACAGTAAAGTCCTTCTACCTTCACTCACTAGCTCTTCTGGCCACTGTCACTGAGCTGTTTATTTTCAAAGTCACCGTTACACAATAAGTGAAGCTTTACATTATCCACTTGCTGGCTATTCCAGTCTACTTATTCTCCTTCAGAATTTATGAGCCCTTTTAAAATCAAGATGACCTTTTTTTCAGATTTCTAAATAAACTGTAACCTCTTTTACAAGCTTAAGAGCACAGCTAAATGCAAAGAGCATTTGGGAACCACGAACTCTGAACCTGTCTCTACAAATAACCAGGCAGTCGCTTCTCCCTCCTGTGAGGTAAGAGATTTAGAATCCATCATCTTCCTCCCTGAGTTATAATACAATGCTTCTCCTTTTCTTTTTTGTCTGATTTTCCTGACGCCAAACTTGGTTATCTAGCCTTGTTTCTACCAAAACACTGACTGTGGGCAATTCTGCAGCTTTTCATGGAATACACTGTTCGCTGGATTCCATTTAATCTGTCACAAACACCCCACACAAAGAATGAGAAAGGTTGTCCCATGTGAGCTCATGTGGATAGTGAGATGGTTTTCAGGCAACTGAAACTGTGTGAGGGAAATTAAATTATAAGCAAAAAAGATCAGCTGAATTATAATCTATTTTCTGCTTCCCATGTTTGTCTCTTCACCTTAGCTCCTTAAGAGCAAATAAAAACAAACAACAACACTTGGTTAATCCTACCATTAAACACATATACACTTTTAGGCGAAATGAACACAAGTGAAACCACACTCCCTAGTATACTTAAAGGAGGAGGAGATAAAAAGTCCTGCTGTTTTTCATTCATTGAACTTTCATCCAGATAACCTGGAAAACACACGGTTATGAGTGTGTCTTTGGATCATCGGGTTTATGTGATTTGTAGAAGTGCCCCCAAATTCTATTTTCCATTCTAAATATTAGTTTCACAATGAAAAAATTCCTCAGAGCAGTGCATCAGTTTGAGCGTAAAGGGTGTGGGATCTACAGTTTTTTAATCTGGGCTCAGTCAGGGCTTTGGGTCACTAGGCAAGTTGGTTAATATCTTTGCCTCAATGCCCATTTTAAAAATTACGATAAAAATAATAATTGCTTGACCTACCTCATAGGAAGGATTGGGTATGTGAAAGCACTTTTCAAAATGCTTCACAAACAGCAAAGCACTCTAAACAGGTTAAGTAGGACTATTCATAATATAATTAAAGCTCCTGAGTTATTTTTCCTTATGTTTGATCTTCCTGAACAAATTATAAACTCCTAAAGGGCAGAACCCAATCTGTTTACTTCAGTGGTTCCCACATCATCTATTCATTAGCCCCATTTGGGAAACCTTTTAAAGTTATACATTCCCAGCACCTGGCCCATTCCAAATATCCCAACTCAAGCTACCTAGGCACAGGCTAAGGGAAGGGAGTGCCCATGTGACTGTGGCAATAAGCCAAATTGAGGAATTACTATTACACAACATTGGGTATCCTCCATCCCCCAAGAATGCCTAGTACCGGTAGATAATAGGAACTTATATCTGATAATGGAGACAGATTAAATAAATGCCTTGTCAAGTAAAGCCACACTAACTTATAAATGACAATGTGATATTTTGGTTAGAATAGGTCTTAATAAGACAATGATTCATAGAAAAAGACCTTGATGCTAAAACTAATCATCTGGTCTGAATCTTGACTTCATATAGTAAGTGGAAGCACAGAAGAAATAAAGAAAGGAAAATTTCCCATATTTCAAAGTGTAGCCTAGGTTTGAGCCTGCTGCCATCGTGACCTTCCTTTTACTCCTTTCCCCTCTGTGTATGCAGCACATGCATGTGTGCACACCCAGAGGAATGGATTAGTATCACTTTTCTAGATTGCTATGTAAATTAGCTCATCAAATTCAAATTATTCATCATTTGAGCACCTGTTATGTTCAAAAGCCTCATTCTATGCAGAAAAACATTCTTGCTTAAGAGAGGGAAATACGTATATCTGTCACTCTGATACAAATAATGAAGGTAACACCCACAAGTTATAGCAGCCCCATGATTTTTCTCCTCTAAGTATACTTCCCTTGTGACCAGTACCTGATATGGTCAGAATCAGGAGGGATAAAATTAATTTAAGCAGAGGTGTTAGTTTAGCTTAAAATCAGAGAATGGTTATCAAACCTAGAGTACAAGTAGACTAAAGAAATGTTCAGGATTGTGCTACAAATGACAAGCATTCTTCTAAGAGTTCCTTTACATGAGGAGGCTGAGAGTTTTAGGAAAAGGGGTCCAAAAGAGAGACCAAGAGAGCCCTTTATGGAAGAATTGATATTTGAAATGGACATTGAAGAATGGACAAAATATTTAATAGGCATAAATGGGAGGATGGCAGTCTCAGAGGCAACTTGAACTTTACCTAGGGGAAAGCTTACTCTACCAGTACAAAACATTTAGGTAGTTATTCAAGAACCTTTAGTGTATCCCAACCCAATGGCAGTTGCTCTTCCCAAAAAATAAAACGAAGCCTCCTTAGCTCTGATGGCTGCAGTTGCATTCCAAGCACAAGGCATGACCCAGCTGATGCTGCAGGCCTGGGAAGGCAGCAGCTCTGTCTGTGGGGAGGAGGTGGAAAGGAAAATAATAAATAACTATGCTTGTTTATCTTCTAATCACCAAAGAATCATCCCCAGATCCCAAATTCCAAATAGCATACAGCTAATGCGAAAGCAAATTATTTCAAGAACAGCCTGGCATATGTCTACTACCCATTTCTACCTACTTTCAGAAGAGCGATGAGAAAAGGGAGAAGAAAGAAGAAAGGAGGAGGAGAAGGAGAACAAAAAACAAAACTTCAAATATTTAAACAAATGGATTTTCATAGAAAAATGGCAAGACAGAAGAGGTTGGTCTAGGAGATCTTGGGATGTGTGTTAAAGGTTTTTGTTAGGGATTGAATCATGTATTCCACAAAAGACATGTTCAAGTCTAGTTGATGTTCCTGTGCATGTGAGCCAAGTTGTAAATAGGACCTTTAAGGATGTTAAACTCAATCAGGATGGACCTTAATCCATATGACTGGAGGCCTTATAAAGGGAGGAAATTTGGATGCAGAGAGGAGAGAGAATACCATGTGACAAAGGACTGTCATCACCAAAACACTACCAATTCTGGAAGAAAGCATGGATTTACTGATATCTTGATTTTCGACTTCTAGCCTCCAAACCGTGAGCTAATAAATCCTTTTTGTTTAAACCAACACTTTGTGTGGTATCTGTCATAGCAGCTCTGGCAAACTAAGACAGTGTAGTAATAAAAATAACCTTTAATTCCTTAAGTGCATACTGTGTGCACTATGTCATTATTTCTGTAATTCCTTATCACAAACCTATACTACCATCTCCATTATGCAGATAAAGTCAGAAGCTTGAAAAAGTAAATACGTTGTACTGGGTCATAAAGCTTTTAGTGGCTGAGCCAGAGTCTGAGCTAAGATTGCAGACTCCAGAAGCCCAAATTGCTAAACCCACATTATAATGAGGTAAACTACCTGGATTCAGCAATGGGAAGCTACTTTGTAATAAATAATTCAGTTCACCCAACAAAGAAAGGTTTTCACATTCTTCCTCATCTTCAGTGATTCCAAATTGATAAGGATAACTCAGAATCTCTTTTCAAAGAGAGAAAACGCTAATGCTAATACAGTCCTCATTTTTTTAACAACAATTTTAAAACATTATTTGTCTTTATGACTCCAAAAGGCACCAATACCAGGTCCTGTGTCCAACTGCCACTGAGAATTCTTATTTATTTATTTTTTTTGGCTTGTTGCTGCAGTGTATAAATAACTACTGACCTACTTGGGATCTCTGCACTGTTGCTCCTAGCTCCAGTGCCCATATGTTCCTAGGGAGAAAGGGCCTGTAAACTAAGCAAGTTGCACATTGCTCATGATGTAATGATAAACTACTACTGACAGAGGAAGATGGGATCTGTTTGGAGCATGAGTCACAGATAACAAAGGCATACTCTGTCATTAGTTGTCTCGTTGTCTTTTCAAGGCCCCCAGATGACAGGTGGTTTAAGCTTTAAACATACACACACATACACACACACATGCACTAAAGAATTTTATTTACTTTGAAGTCTGTCAGAATCCAAACATGGATAGAAAATAAAGCCCTTGCTTTATTTTATGATGTTACCACGAAATACATACAAATTATTTAGTGTATACAGTATAATATTAGAAATGGAAAAGGCATTCGAAATCAGACTGGTCTTATCTTTCATTTCCTTACTAGTGAAAACTGAGCTCCAGGAGACTGGCATGACTTACATGAGGGCCCACACTTAGCCATGAACAAGACATCAACAGATGCAAGTTTGATTGAAATGTATTAACTTTTAATTTGTGCTGTGCATATATGGGTACAATTTTGAGTCTTTGTTATCATTTTTAAGTAGCTCATTTCTAAAACAACAGCATGCAGAGACAATCTGAGGGCACATCTACAGGTAAATGCAGGGCCTAGTTAGATCTAAGAGCGTAAGGTTGGCCAGAGGAAGTAGGATTCTGCAAACACACATCACGCACTGTCATTAGGCAATAGGCTGCTCTTCCATCAACACAAGACCTGAAACAAGCCCTCCCATCCTCTCCACTCCAATCCTACCCTTCTGCCTTTCATGCCATTGTTTCCATTATTCTTCAATAACAAATACTGTTTTTGTCCAAATATTTTTACCTTTTGTAATTGGTATTCTAATTCTGCTTTTTACTTGTTTCGCTAAAGACCCCTCCATTTAGCTGTAACACATCTAATCCCTTATTCAAAATGCTGCCTAATACTCCATGATATCTACATAAAGTCACTCCTTACCACAGGTTGTGGTCAAAATTGAAACCCATGCAAAAGACTGTAGTTTCCATAGGAGGAGGGGCCATATCTCTTTAGGCTCATCAGTATGTCTTCAATACCTACCACAGATCCTAAAACACGGTGCTCAATAGATATTTATTTCAAGAAAGAATGTTAACATAAGCCCATATTTATGTCTTTTTTCCTCTTTAGAGTCATTTAGTCTCTTCCATTTGACTTGGCATATCTCTGATTTATATGGCTAATATTGAGGATTTTCTGTTTGCCAGGTGGCCCCTGTAGAAAGAGTTTTATATACATCATCTCATTTAGCCCTTATGAGAACTCTATGAAGTAGTTATTTGTATACCCATTACAGAGATGTGAAAAATAAGTTACAGAGAATAGTTTCCCCAACATCACAAAGCTAGGAAATGATAAACTCAGAGTTAGAAAGATGACACATCTGACAACAAACTCTAGGGCTTTTACCTCTGTGCTTTAGTTGCCATATATTATGACTCAGTATACTATTTTTCCTGTCTTAATCCCACATGAGGAATTTCCCCCCTTAGTTCTAAATTCCTGGAAGATTCTTAACTCTTTTCCCCATGAAACACATATAGACAAAAGCCTTGTAATCAAAAGGTCAAAACTACACCTCATGTAATAAGAATATAGAGATCACATACCCTGCAAGTGTTCAGTGAGTGGCAATTCTATAAATTCTTCTTTCAAAAAACATTTTCTTAAAAGATTATCGCTCTCAAGCACATGTTTTCCCACATTTTGACAAAGTTCAGTTTTAATCTATTTTGGAATGGCAGGACATTAAAAAAAATAACCAACAAATATTATCATGGCTTCGTGAAAGAAAATTTTATTTTAACACCCCAGGAGATAAGAAGGACCTAATCTCCAAACAAATGACAGTATTTCCTGAGCAAGGACAGTTGGCAATCTTTACATCAAATACACACACATACATATATACACACAGTATTATTGTTCTAATTTTTATCATTTCACTATGCATTAGCAGCAGGCTATAGAACAGCATTTGGAAATCACAGCCATGAGCAATGAGGATCCACTGAACATGCTAAGAAAGGGAGTAACAAGAATAGATTTCTTAAATAAAGATCTGTCTAGCGATAACAAGAGCAATGAGTTAAGGAGAATGAAGGGATAAGTTGATAACTCCCCATGTGCTGCATATAAAGCAAACCATACCATACTTCTCCTTAAAGGACTAACAAAAATCTAATTGTTCTCAAAGGAGTATGCTACATGTGCCTACTGAGAGAGCTAGAATATGTTTAATACAGAATTATATTAGATGATGAGTAACAAAATGACAAACAATTGGAAATAAGCACAAATAAATCAGAGCGGTGGGGGGAAAGAAGGGAGGCTGGAGAATACTGGGGAGGGTGGGAACACCACAGCAGAGTCATTTGCCAAACCAAGCTAAGTCACATTTCCAAGCCTCGCTTGCCATTAGGTGTGCCAAGCCTCACAATGGAATTCAAGTGGACATGATATGACGTACTCCCAAGCTGAGAAAAGACAGAAATGCTGTGCCTCTTTCCACCCCCTTTCCCATCTGCCACCTGAATGCAGTGGACTCTGAGGCCCTAGAAACAGCAGATCCTGGGGCTCTGAATGGGAGACCCCACCCCACCAACCCCCCCCCAACAGAAATACCTGTAGTGGACTATTTTAGTAAATGAGAAGCACATTTGCTTGCATTAATTCACTAAAATGCTTAGGCAAAACCAGCCAGCATTACCCTAAAAAATCATATCTAATTTTCAGGTCTCAGCATATATATATATATATATATAATATAACAGCTTTATTGAGATATAGTTCACATACCATATAATTCACCCATTTAAAAAGTATACAATTCAATGATTTTTAGTTTATTCACCAACTTTTGCAATCACTACTAATTCCAGAGCATTTTAATCACCTAGCAAAGAAACCCCATTAGCAGTTACTCTCCATTCCCCGCCCCCCGCCCCCGCCAGCCCTAGGCAACCAGTAATTTTTATCTTTCTATAAATTTGTCTGTTCTGGACATTTCACATAATTGGAATCATAGAATATGTGGGATTTTGTGCCTGGCTCCTTTGGCTTAGCATAATGTTTTTAATGTTCATCAATGTTGTAGCATGTATCAGAACTTTTTACTGCCAAATAATATTCCATTATATGGATATACCACATTTTATTTATCCTTTCACCAGTTGATGACTCATATCTAAGGTTTTATCATCTTTGCTGTAGGCTCTTTAAAATATCCTATCAACACAATGAAAAGAAGGCTGATTCACCTAAAGGATGCACACACACCTTCAAAATCTCCTGGGTTACAGTTATCTAAACTTTAGAAAACAATGGTTTAGTTGGCTTAAAACAACTCAAAATACATGAAACTTGAGGCTACTGTCAAAGTGATAATATACACAGTCCCCGAGAGTGAACAAAACAAGAGGAAAACCTATGGCTTCATACCTCTTACATCAAGAATTAAAGAAGCAATAATGTACTGTGGTCAAACAGCCTGGCTGCTGCCTCCATAAGCATATAATTCAGGGAGGAACCCAAGGAACTAAACCTAATGTCAACACGAAGCAATTAAGTAGACCTTAGGTACTGCTGGGTCAGGGGAAAAAGTTCATTAAAAGAATCAAGTCTGTGTTTCTCCAAAGATAAATCCCCGCTATTCTAAAAATCATTAAATCTTAATGACAGAGTCAACTTGTCAGAAGTGTTTACAAGTGAAATATTAGCATATTCTGAAGACTTGGGAGTTTACAATTGTGATAGCCTTTCCGTTTTAGAAGTCAAATCTCTGACTCGATTTATAAGACAGGAGAGAAAAACCTGCAAGAGAGAAAAATGCTGTTTTCGTATTCACTCTCTTTGGATCATTGGGAGGATATTCACAATGAAAGAATGGACTCAGCAGGCATTCATCTGATAGACACTTATCAAGCACTCCTTGTTTGCTGAGTACTATGGTGGTGCCAGGAATATAGAAATATAGAAACATTGGCTTGGTAATTACAATAGAATGTAAAAGACATGTAAGAGAGTCACGGAACAAGGGGAGATTTGGCAAGAATGATTAGTTTTGCTGTGCAGCTTGTCCCAGCGGAAAACATTTTGTGCTGAGCCTTTAGGACCGAGTACATTAGCTATGTGAGGAGGTCAAGAAAATTATGGACAGTGGAAATGTCTTTCATGACAAAGACACAGAGCCATGAAAGGGCACACAGATTTTTTTTTTAAAAAGGAAGTTACACAGGACAGGATAATGGGGAATGCAGAAATACGTTTGAAAATTAGTTTGGGACGAGTTTATAAAGAGATTTGTATACCAAGCTCATGAGTTTAAATTTTGTTCTATAGCAAAGAGAATTAGCAAACTTTTCATAAAATAAAGAGTTACAAGATTGGGTTAAAAAACGTTTGCTATGAAAACATACTCACAAAAAGGAGAATAATATAAGAATTACCATACACATATCAACCATTCAACAATTGACAAGGTTTTGCCACTTTTACTTAATTTTTTAAATGAAGTTTAAAGCAAACCTCACTTCATTTCATTTTACCCCTATATCCTACATATGGATATGATCTTGTCTAACCACAATCCATTTTCAGAGCTACCTAAAGTAACATTTTATTGGCATCATTTAACCAAGCCCACTCTCAAATGTCCTCAATTATCTCATAAATATCTTTTTATAGTAGGTTTGCTCAAATCAGTACCCCAATTAGTTTCCAATGTCACATGAAGTTGCAATGTCTCTTAAAAACTTTAATTTAGAGCATTTCTTGGCTATACCCTCTTTTGTCTCCATGCCATTGACAATGAAGAAACCTGGTATAATGTCCTGGAGAATGTCCCACATAGTGCATTTTTCTGTTTGCTTGCTTGTTGGTGTTAACTTTTTCCTGTGTCTTTCCTGTTTCCTACAACTGTTAGTTCACTCTAAAAGGCCTAATTCGAGTCAGGTTCAATTTTCTTAGGTAAGACTCCTTCACAGGTGGTATTGTATACCTTATATTGAATCCCATTGGGAGGCACTTCATATGTGGTTGCCCCACTCACAGAAATGCTAAGATTGATGACTGTGTTGCTATCAAGAAGATGGTTTTAGTGGCACAGGGTGGAAGATGCACTATGGTGAAGCTACATTGGTAGCGGGGACACCAAGCATCACATTATTCCAGGAGATTTGATGTAGATGTGGCCTAAGGCAGGAATAGTAGAAAAAATTCTGGAGTAGAATCATTGGAGTGCTGGAAAATTACTAAAAGTTTGAATGGGGGATGGAAATCAGTATGGGTGAGCAAGCAGTAAGGACAAAAGCCAGTAAGAACTATAGGCATTTTCCTCAACATTGAATCCCCAGTGCTTAACACAATGATTGACAATTAGTAGGTAATCAATAAATATTTGTTAAATGCATATGTAGATGAATGAATAGGTGTATGCTTCTAAAATAGTAAACTAGCTGGATGTTCATACCATCACCACAGATCAAATAGCTAGGAGACAGTAGGGAACTTCCTTTTGGATATTACAAATTTGATTTGCCTGATCAAATATCAATTGATTATTAGTACCTCAAGGAAATGCTTACAATTGTAAAGTGGCTTCAAAATTGTACAGCCCAGGCCCGGCTAGATAGCTTAGTGGATAAAGAGCGCTCTGGGGTACCACATGGGAGGCCCTGGGTTCGGTTCCCGGGAACCTCTCTGAGCGGGCAGACGGCCTTGAGAAAGGCAAGCTGCCATGGGCGGGGCAAGAGCCCCCATGGGCAAGGCAAAAAGCCGCCACGGGCAGGGCGGAGCCCCCACGGGCATGGCAAAGTCACCCATGAAAAGCGGAGCTGTTGCCTGCGAAGCGTGGAAGCCGGCAGCCCGCAAAAACATGGAGGACTGCTGCCAGCAAAACATGGAGCGGAGCCGTCTGTGAAAACAGAATGGAGCCACCCTCGAACCGAGCGAGCCGCGGCCGCGGAGGGCCTACTCGGCGCGTTGCCGCAAAGACGGGGGGAGACAAGAAGCAGACATAGAAAAACACAGAAGAATGGACACACAGCAAGAGCAAGCAGAAAGGGGGGGGGATATGTAATAAATAAAAAAATTTAAAATTTTTTAAAAAATTGTACAGCCCAGTGGCATGCAGAATGACCCAAATGAATCTAAATGTATTTCCTGGAATGCCTATCTGGATTATAGGAATGTAAGAATCAACTTTGCAATCTTTTTGTTGGGCAGGGGAGGCTTCAAACCACATAGGAGAAGTTTCAGAAGATTCCTAGAATGATGATATTGGAGGAATTTAAATGTAGGCATTGGGTGGCATTTTACATGGTGAAGTTAAGAGCGTAATAATAGATGATGAAAATGATGCTGTTTATAAAAATAAAATTTAAGGACTTACAGGTTATTAATGCAAAACCTTTGATCTCTAATAATGGAAGTATTTCATTCTTTTTCCATGTTTAATTAATATCCTCTTTCCCGTAGATCACTACCTCCTGTCTGAACATCTTAAAATGGCTGAGGTATTCTTGTAAGTAAGATAAAGAAATTTGGTATTATCCTATTCTTTATTACTCATAATCTAACCATTAAATTCTCTGTATTTATTGTCATTAATGACTATCTTTCAATCGCTCATAAGATGAATATTTTGTATATGTTTTACCAGTGCTTATTTTTAAAATACCTCCCCCCTTTTTGTTCTTAATTAGAAAACCTAATTAAAACTGCCTAGCCCTAAGTAAAACTGGGGACTTACCAGTTCACACAAGTGAAAACTCAGGAATGGTGCTACGTTCAGACATAGCCTGTTCCAGGAACTCACACCAGGCCATCAGGACATCATGACATTTAGCGCTCAGTTCTCCACCCTCTGTGGGGACGCCTTTCTCAAGCTTCACTATTTGGAGACTGTAGCCTCAGGCTCATATCCTCCCAGATACAAGTTCAGGGGACAGAGATAACCTCATCACAGTAGCTCCCACACAATTCCCAGAATTCATTCTGATTCCAGAGCCAATCACTGTGATTATTTTATTTTTCCTAAGCATCATTTTTTAAGAGTTCTAACTGGCCAGGTCTGTAAGGCATACTCTAGCCCGTATGGGGGAGTGCGTAGTTCTCAAAGGATATTTCAATTCTAGAAAAAGAGAGTAAATGCATATTAGGGAGGCTTAAACAATAAACATTCTCTATTTCGTAGGATGCTTTCCTAGCCATCATGTTGTCCTTATAATTCCTACCTCATAGATGAAAAACTGACACCCACTGACTGGTGTGGATAGGACTAAAGTTCAGATTTCCTGACTCTTGGTGTTATTGCACTAGAGGGAGTGTGCTGCATACTAGGATAAATATTTATTGTTCTATAATTGATTAAGAGAACACTTCCAAGTTTGCTAGCCTCTACAACAAAAAGGGAGATACCCAAATTATATGTAAGATGGCAATACTTTGGCAAAAACATTTCCCCCAGAAAAGTGCCTTTTTTTTTTCCTGGATAAAATAAATGATTTTGGAAGCAAATATAAAAGTTCCCTTTTCCAAATTTTCAGTCATTATCCCAAATGTCTCTGGAATTAAAATGATGGATGAAATGAGAGTCAGCTCTTAAGGAAGTAGATGGTCCTGAGGGGTAGGAATTACTCATCATTCATGTCGATCTTAAAAAGACTCCATGATTCAAAAAGAAAATTGACTGGCAGAGTGCTGAGGTGAGTTCTTACCACTAGAGAAATAGCCCTGGTGCTGTTCTAAAAATAAGATTTATACGGTTTCTGGTTAGAATTCCAACACATTCTAGAGGAATGATTAAATTTCTTCCAATAAAGGGAAAACATCAAAATGATTAAATACAACTTTCATTCAGTATAACAACTAGTCTTGACTGAAACTAACTGCAGCCCAAAGAACCTAAAACTATTTGAAATAAAATTTGCTTTTAATCAAATGGGCTGGCAAATGGGAATAAGATGACTGCTTACAATTCAAAATAGACTAATTCCTTTCAGGCCCTGCTCTTTGCTTTCTCCCTGAAGTACCACATCATAGACTAGTGATATTTTTCTTGACAAACTAGACTTTAAATTCTACAAGGGCAAAGTCCACATCTATTGGGCTTATCACCTGATACCTATACAGAGCTTAGCTTGGTGAAGTAAACAAAAGGGTGGTAAATAAACGAATGAGCAAATGATTTACTTCACTTTCTTAGGGGAGCAAGAGTCTTCCAGCTTTTGGTTATTCCACTGTGTGACACACTTTGCTTTCCGGAACTCTAAGCCCAAATTTCAGAAAATCCTTCTCACTATAACCCTTACTTTTAGAACTTGCTCAGCCTCTTTGGAGCTATCTTGTACTTTGTCCCTATTCCTCTTGGTTGGAATTTATTTATTTCCTCATCATTTCCATGTATATATCTTATTTTCCTCAATTAAACTTAAGTTTCTTGATACCAGATACTTAGGTTTATCCTTTTTAAACCCCAACCTAATACAGTCCTCAAACTTGGAAAAAGTGAATTTTTACTTGTTTCTTGACAACCTGGACAGTAAGATATTGAAAATATTAAATAAAAACCAGACCACAGAAAATAAGAGTCTATGTAAATGGAAGTAAAGGGATAAATTCTTTCAGAGTTAATTAGATAATTATTCTTGGGTATTAAATTTGGTTCCAAGTTTTCTAGTCACTAAAACAAAAAGGGAGACACCCAAATTATGCATGTTGGATAACAATACATCAGCAGACACAGTTTCCTCCTGAAATTACACTCAAGTAGAAATTTATCAGAGGTTATTGTAAAGCAGAAATCAAATGGGTGTTGGAGTCAGAAGGCCCTGGTTTTACACCCCAGTTTCTGCCCTTTTCCAAATTGTGTGTGTGGCTTTGGGAAAGAAATTTAAAATCTCCAGGCCTCAGTTTTTTCTTTTGCAAAATAAAGATGTTGAGAACTATAAGCCTCAAAGGGTTATTGTAAGGAGTGTTATTGTTATGTTAATTACATAATAAAAACAACAAATATGATTGCATGCTTACTATACCCAGGCACTGTGCTGAGCGTTCTTTGTGTAATTTCTCATTTCTCTCTCCCAACAGCCTTGTGAGAGGGAGACTGAAACTCAGTGGGATGAAAAAACTTGCCCAAGGTCCCACGGCTAGCAGAGTAGGTGGTTTTCAGTGAGAAAGCAATCAAAGCTAATTCTCTTATCCTTTGCATGGCCTAGTGATTATCTCCCCCTACCACATTTTTACAAAAAGGACTAGGAGGTTTCTTGGGCTGTATTTAGACCAATATGGGGGGGAATGGCAGGTGATACTGAATCTTTAAGAAGTATACTAAATGATGTTTTTTGATGCCTGCTTTGCCTGTTCATATATGCTAGTTTAGATCAGTCAGGTCAAACCTCAGCTTCCTCTCACCTGACCTTACTGTGTCTTCCTCCAGTAATATATTGTGTGTCCAACCTCATCCGCTCACTCTCTGCCTCCAAAAAGACCTTAGAACCAAGTGAGGCATAAGTCACCGAGAGCATTTCACCACTTAAGTCACAGGAGAGAACTGGGATGAGACTTAGGAGACCTGGGCTCAAGTCCATATATGCCCCTAGTTAGCCAGGTCACCACGAAACTTTAGTGCCATCATTGACAGTATGAATTAGCTAGATTAATTTAGGAGTTTCCAAGTTGTTTTTAGGGGCCTGTCTCAGGGACTGCTACAGCAGATAATGAGGAGATATAAAAGAATTCTCACTCCTAGCTTCAACCAGAGCTACTCCAGTTTTATCATTTTTTATTTATTAGATGTTGACTTAAAATTTGATTTGAAAAAAGTCTTCTGACTCATCGAGCTAGATAATTGCTAATGGTCCCTCTCGGCTCCAACACTCTCTGCATACACATCCATTCCTGGCAGTGCCGACTGTCCTATATGGGACCTCTGCATCACAACTTGTCTCTGATAGTAGGCACAGCAGGTTTACCAAAAGAAAAGTTAATTAAAGAAGATCTATTTCTCCTTGTGATGGTTAATTCTACATGTCAACTTGGCTAGGTTATGACATCCAGTGGTTTGGTTAAACACTGGCCTAGCTGTTTCAATGGAGGTATTTCACAGATAGGATTAGCAGCTACAATCAGTTGACCTTAAGTAAAGGAGATTACCCTCCATAATGTGGGTGGGACTCATTCAATCCATTGGTGATTTTAACAGCAAGAACTCAGGGTACCAGGGAACAGAAGGAATTCTGCCTCAAGACTACACACATCTCACTTCCCTGAGTTTCCAGCCTAATGGATAATTCAACATCACTCTTACTGGAATTTCCAGCCTGTGGCCTGTCCTACAAATTCAGATTTCCCAGTCCCACAATTGTGTGAGCCAATTCTTTACAATAAATAACATATACATATATCTCCTGGTGGTTCTGTTTCTCTGGAGAACCCTGACTAGTAGATTCCTTTGCTAGCTTCTGAAAAGAAGTCAAGTATTTCAAACAATATTCTGTCTCTGAAACTAGCTAATAGACAGCCACAGGAGAACACTGGTTGCAAATGAGACCAGATGAAATGGGAAATTTAGTGTCTTCAGCAAATCGGTTGGGATGGAGAGCGGGGGGGCACCCTCCCTCTCTCCCCTTTAGCCCTGTGGGGAGGAAGTAAACAAAACATTCCATCAGAAGTGATTCAGAATTTCCCAGATGCTAAGCCAGTCAGCCCACTAGAGAGCTTTAAATCATTAGTACTTTCTCAAAGCACAGTATCATTCCTTGTGAAAGGAGAGGGGCAGAATGGACTGACTACCAGATTCTCAACCAGAAGACCAGGTCATGGTCTTTCCTCTGCCCCGCCTACTTTGAAATTGGCTAAGTCACTTTCTTCTCTGGTTTTGGTTTCCAGATATGTTAAACGAAGACTCTAGACTAGATATGTGTTACTAAAGGCCCTTCTTGCTCCAACATACTGTGTTTGTCCAACTAACCCAGGAGTCAGCCAGCTGGACACCCTAACTCCTCTGGCGTCATGTAACACTTCTTAATTTTGAAGTAGAAATGCCTCAAGTTCCAGCCACTGAGGACGAGGACACACCCCCTGACCATCCCCTCAATACCTCCAAGCTTTACTTGGGTAGATTCCTCTTAGGTATATCTTTGTTCATATTGTCTATCTATTCTTGATCTCACATGAGTTTTTCCTCTTATAGCTGTTTTATTTTGTTCTATACTCAGCATGCTGATGATTCAGGACAACCCCTCTTTTTTTTTTCAATTTCCCCAAAGTATCACATGTAAAAGAGTTAAAAACAACAACAAAAAAGGGATAACAGAGGAAGTGTTACATTACAGCAAGGCAGATAACTTAAAACTAAATTTTAGATATTTCTATTCTTAAAAATCCCTGGGCATTCTTGTCACTGGGAACCTTCATCTGTCAAATTTCTTCATTGCCCCTTAGCCCCTCACCCTGTCGCAGATCCTTTCTTCCTTCCTCCCTTTCCAAGTTTACCTCCAGGATGAGCCCAGTTACTGAAAATTTCCCTAACTTCATTTGCATAACAATTCAGCTCCCCCCACCCCCATTCTTCTTGGTCATGTCCTGGGACTAGTTTTCTACACCTAAAAAGGCCCACATGAAAAGGTGTTTTGTGGAAAGAAAAACCAAATAAGCAAACCAACTAACAAAGTTTGGTCCTAAGAATATTCTGTTGTTGGCCATAAGATAGTCTAACACTATTCCTTAGCAAATGGACAGGAACCTACCTATTCTTCCTCATTGTCAAAAGTATCTTTTCCAGGGGATTGTGGGAACATGGCTGACGGGTTAGATGTATAAATCTTAGTTCTCACTAAAACAATAAAGAAAAAGCCAGAGGCTACCGTGGGGACCTGCTTTGGGGCACAGCAAACCAGGACACTGCTTTCCAACTCCCAGAAGGGCGAGGATCAGAGACAGGAAGAAGCCAAAACAAGTAATTGTGAGTCATTAAACCTCCTCGCTGCCAGGAAGGGCTCCCCTCCCCCACCCCTGAGATATTAAGTGAGGATAAAACTCCTGGTGAATTGTATCTAACTGAGAGTAGAGCAGACATCTACCTCCACAGGAAGTGCTCCGAGTCATCTAGGAGGGTACTGGACAGATAAGGAAGCCAGGAATAATCAGGGTTTGCTTACCTCAGTGGCTGGAAAGGGCACACATACCCGGCCCTCAGGGTGGACAGACTAGGTGGAGACCCTGGTCCCCTGCTCCAAACGGGAGTGTGATGGCAGATTCCTTGCGAGGAGGAAGGGTCTGGGAGAGTGGAGAGAGAGGTTTTTTTGCGGCGAGCTTAGCCAGCTGAGCCACCCTTGAATATGGGAAGGGACCCCGACTCAACAGGGAGAAGGGAGGGGGATTGTTTCAGGCTGGTGATCACACCCAGCCACCTAGGGAAAGAGAGGAATGACATCAGAGAGGAGGCAGAGATAGGCTGCGATCAGCACCACTCCAGCTGACTGCAGGGAATCTAACCTGCCCAAGGGAAAAGGGACAGAAAACCTTCTGAAAGGCTAATCAACCTGAG
>PVKH010006790.1:0-20746 GCA_004027955.1 Chaetophractus vellerosus | reverse complement strand
TGTTTTGGTCAGCCACAGGAGTGCCTTTTGAAATATACCAGAGATTGGTCGGTCTTTATAAAGGGTATTTATTTGGGGTAGAAGCTTACAGTTACCAGGCCACAAAGCATAAATTTCTTCCCATACCAGAGTCCATGTCCTGGAGGAAGATGGCTGCCGACGTCTCCAGGGTTCAGGCTTCCAGGTTCCTTTGTTCCTGGGGCTGCGTTTCTCTCTGGGCTTAGCTTCCACCTCCATCACGAGTTCAGCTGAAGACCATGAGAGTCTCTGCACTGTGCCTCTCCACAAGGCCAGCTGTAGGCCATCCGGCGATCGGCACACTCCAACATCAGAACTGCTTCTTTAAATCTCCTTCTCCAAAACTCCTCTCTGCTTCTCTCTAATCTCTGCTTCTACTTGAGACCACCCCCACCGAGGGGTGGGGCTCAATGTCTCACTGACATGGCAATTACCGCCCCACTCACAACTCAATCATGCCCAGATGAACAGATGAGCCTACAAACACAATCCAATTTATATTTTTGGAATTCACAATCAATTCAAACTCAAAACACCACAGTAGGATTGCAGGGGGATTCTGTATTCTGATTTTAGAGGAGGGAAGTCTGGTTTCAGGCATTTGGTAAATAAGTTTTTAAATACAGTTATTTAATACAGACCATATTAAATCAATTATGAACCACTCCTTAAAGCATCCCTGGCAGGATCTTTACTTGCTTATTTAATTGACTGTCATGCCATTTTTTATAATAATTTTTAAAAATCATCAGTTCAGGCTAACATTCCTTTACCAGTATTCATACCCATAATTGTGCTATTCTTAATATTGTGCATTTATTTAATTGGAAATTAGGGGTTTACCTAATTTAAAAAGAAAGCAGGTTATATTTGTAACTCTTTCTCCTGTGTCTGATTTTACCCAATGAGTGTTCATGTATTATTTTTATAACCAAAGAGTTATAATTTATTCCATTTAATCATTATTGTTTCCTTTGGCATTCACTAGAATAAGTTATAAATCAGGGGAGTAGAAAGTTCTATATCATAGCTCTGTCTTGCTTGGTAGTCCTCAGAAATGCCAGAACTCAGTCATACATCTGTAGGTGGAACAGTGGGTAATGAGGCATGACTTCGTTAAGAAAATCTCACCTTGCCAATTTCACTTTTGAACCGCTGCTGTGAAAAAATGTTTTTCTTCAATTTTAGCCTCATCATATGCCCAATTTCAGAATCTTGTCGAGGTTTTACTCCCTAATCTCAGAACATATGGTATCCTGAAAATGGTTGAGTTCCTGAGTGTGGCCATCTGGTTTTGTGGTTTATGGAGTTGTCTCTGGCAGTTTACCTTCCCTTCCCTACAGAAATGTTCTATACATGAATTTGGGAAAGAAAATGTTAATAATGTTTTCATGCAAAACAGTCTCATTGTCTTATTTGCGCAGTCATGGGAGATGGGAGTTTGGGAATGTGGATGGAACACATTGTAGATATTCTTTTACAAATCATCAAATGGTTCTAGTTTAAAATAAATGAAAAACCACCAACTCTATTGGGCTTTGGGCAGTGAAACTACTTCATGGACAAATTGAAAACTTTAATTTAGTTCCATTATTGATGATGTATGTCATGGGACCATTTTGAAGTGTGAAAAAATGTGATGTGACTTTTTTTTCATAAAGCAGTAGTTTCTCATCCCCTTTAATTGCTCTTCCCTGTGTGTGGGTATTTATTTTTATTATGTCTTTAAATGACACCATTATCCTTTAAAAAAAGTTATGTAGTGCCATGACACAGCTTTGACTTAGGGAGGAAAGGGTTTTAATCCCAGGTTTTTAATAAACCCTGCGTACTCAAAGAAATCACTTAAACCCTCTAAGCCTCAGTTTCCTTATTTGAAAAATGAGACTAATATCTCTTTCATAAGGTTGGGGACATTTATTAAATGTAGAAATGAATGTTAAGTGGCTAACAGTCTTTGGCAAATATGGGTTGTTCAATAAAGGTTACTTCTCTTTCTTTTATCTTCTCTTCTTAAATGAAAAGTGAATCAGAAAAAATATTTCAAATCCAAGAATTTCAAAACATTCTTTGAAAATTGGATTCACTCCAGTGAATCAGTGAGTTCAGGAAACCATTGTCCCTCTTAGGAACACCCATATGTGTTATGGTATAATATTCTAAGCTTTGGGTCACTTATAGTGAATATATGCAGGCCATATATGATCATAAACTCTAAGGGAACATCCAAATGCCTTTATTGCCCTGAAGTTTTACTGCGTAGAATTTTGCTTGATGTAAGTAGGACATTGGCTGGTGTTTAGAAATAAATGCTATGCCAAGCAGAGACTTTCATTTTAAGGGTATTTTTACTTATAGATGATTAGTGCTCTCTTCTTAAAACTTCTCCACAGCTGTTTAGGAATAAGTAAGAATCCTGTGGAATGTGAAGCAGTGGCACTTCAGTGCACACAGAAACTCCATCTGACTTAGTGGAGCTTTTGCTGTGTTCCTGGCCATACTGCTGGGGTCCATTGAGCTGTTAAAGTGCTAGGAGGTCATTGGCCTGGAAAGCAGTTGTCCATGATATAAGTTATTCTTAGAGTTGGCTCTGTCATCTGACAGCATGTTGGTCCAGTTTGAATGCAGGGATTGATCTAAATAAAGATTTTTAAAGCTGGATAGTTGGACAGCCACAAGACTTAGTAATATAGGCATGTCTTGTTTTATGCAATTTGAGAGTTCTTGGAAATTTGTTTATAAACAGAATGTTTGCAATTCAAAATATGAATGTCCTTAGGAAAATTAGAATCAAAACACTGTCATACCTCATAAAGTGAAGGATCTTCTTTTATAGGTGTTAAATCATAAATAATTTTGTAAAAATAAATATGGAGCCCCAAACTTGTTTAAGGCACAGACTCCATTATAAGATGCAACATTTGTTCCATCACCAAACCTCATTTATAAATTAGTAAAATTAAAGTACAAAGTTCAAGGAAGGTAAAATCATCCTTATAGTAAATAAAAGGATGCTATTACTAGATAGAATTGGAAACTAATTTCCTTTTTTTCTCAAAAGAAAGAAAATTAGGCATTAAAATTTGTAACTCACTGGATGCCTGTGAATGTGTGTGTGTATGTGGGGTTTATCTAGGTATGGATACCACATGGCAGTACTTTCCTTGTTTTGTTTTCATCTACTTATATATATTTTTAGAAATCAGTTGCTGCTAATACAGATGTGCAGAAAGTGAAGAAGGCATTTTAAGAGACACAAAAGAGCCCTGTGTAGTTTAACACACAATGTTCAGTAGTTCATTGCTACTCTGCTTTCCCCAGCAAGAGACAAGCTAAACTTTATGAATTCTTCTGCCCCAAAAGAGAGTCAGGTATTACAATATCTTATGATTTTTCTTTATTTCTCTCACTTTTTAAACTAACATAGAGCCAGAGAATTTGTATTTTGACTTTAAAAAAGAATGGGATTGTTGTGTTGAGCTGCTCTCTGTCTGTTGGGAGGCAAGTGCATTATTGATGTGTATTTGACTGTTTTGGGTTTCCATTCATTTATCTTCAACCTTCTTTTGTTTTAGATAAGAATCTAGTAAAAAGAATACCATGTATGATAGGCTAATGTGTCAACTTGGATAGGTAATTGTGCCCAGATATTAGGTCCAGCAAGCACTGGGCTAATTGTAATACAAGAGCATTTATGGACTTTGATCTCCAGTGAGTTTACTGTATGGATGGCTGATCACATCTGCATCAATAAGTGAAATTGGATCAAGAATGGATGACACTTTTATCCATTCAATTGACTGCAATAAAAGGGAACTGATTTCAATATTCAGAGTAAATTTCCCAGCTCATTGTTTGACAGCTAACTTCTCCCAGAAACTCATCAAGGACCCTTCATCAGTCTTTCATCAGAGCCCCTGGCCTGCATCCTGCCTGCCCAACCTGGACTTGTGAACTTTATGAATTCTTCTGCCCCAAAAGAGAGTCAGGTATTACAATATCTTATGATATTGTAATGTAAGAGACTCTTATAAAATCTGATATTATTAACAGATATCTCCTGTTGATTCTGTTTCTTGAGAGAACCCTGGATAAAACAGCTGGTACCCTTACTCAATTCCCAGACTTGAGTTTACAGAACCAGAGCCCCTTGAATGAGGAGAAAGCCAGGTCCCCTTGGGGAAGGATCCTGTTAAACTGCCAAAAATTGGTACTGTTAAACTTCCTCCCACCTTGCCCCAGGGAGACCTATGGCCTTTTGCCAGAGAAACTGTGCATTGGGGAAAAGGAAATGATCAGACATTTTGGGGATTATTAGACACTGGCTCAGAAGTCACATTAAATCTAGGAGACTAAAAACATCACTGTGATCTACCAGTCATTGGTTGTCAGGGCTTATGGAGGTCAAGTGATTGATGGAGTTTTAGCTCAGATCTGTCTCACAGTGGGTCCAGTGGGTCCATGGACCCATTCTGTGTTTATTTCCCCAGTTCCAGAATGCATAATTGAAATAGACATATTCAGTAACTGGCAGAATCTCCACATTGTATCCCTGACTTGTGGAGTGAGGGTTATTATGGTTGGGAAGGCCAAGTGGAAGCCTCTAGAACTGCCGCTGACTAGCAAAATAGTAAATCAAAGGCAATACTGGATTCCTGGAGGGATAGCAGAGATTAGTGCCACCATCAACGATTTGAAGGATGCAGGAGTGGTGATTCCCATAACATCCCCATTCAACTCTCCTGTTTGGCCAGTGCAGAAAACAGATGGACCTTGGAGGATGACAGTAGATTATTGTAAACTTAACCAGGTTGTGACTCCAATTGCAGCTGCTGTCCTAGATGTGATATCATTGCTTGAGCAAATCAACACTTCTCTTGGTATCTGGTATGCAGGTGTTGATCTTTCAAATGCTTTTTTCTCAATTGCCATGAGTAAGGACCACCAGAAACAGTTTCCTTTCAGCTGGCAAGGGCAGCAGTATACTTTCAATGACCTGCCTCAGGCGTATATCAACTCTCCAACCCTATGTAATAATATTGTCTGCAGGGACCTTGATTGCCTCTCCCTCCCACTCCCTCCCATGAGACATCACACTGGTCCATTATATTGATGATATCATGTTGATAGGACCTACTGAGCAAGAAGTAGCAAAGACTCTAGATTTACTGGTAAGGCATTTGCGTGAGAGAGGATGGGAGATAAATCCAGCAAAAATACAGGGTCCTCCAACCTCAGTGAAATTTCTAGGTGTCCAGTGGTGTGAGGTCTGTTGAGATATCCCTTCTAAAATAAAGGATAAGCTGTTACACCTGGCCCCTCCTACGACCAAAAAAGAGGCACAATGCTTAGTTGGCCTCTTCAGCTTTTGGAGACAACATATTCCTCATTTGGGTGTGCTACTCCTGCCCATTTACTGAGTTACTAGAAAAGCTGCTAGTTTTTGTTGGGCACTGGAACAAGAGGAGGCACTGTGACAGGTCCAGGCTTCTATGCAACCTGCACTACCACTTGGACCATATGATCCAGCAGATCCAATGGTGCTGGAAGTTTCAATGGTAAATAGCGATGCTGCCTGGAGACTTTGGCAGGTCCCTAGGGGGGGGAATCACAATGCAGACCCTTAGGATTTTGGAGCAAAGCCTTGCCATCCTCTGCAGATACCTATTCCCCTTTTGAGAAGCAGCTTTTGGCTTGCTACTGGGTCTTAGTAGAGACTGAATGCTTAAATGTGGGCCATCAAGTTACTGTGAGACCTGAGTTACTTCTTAAGAGCTGGGTACTGTCTGACCCATCAAACCATAAAGTTGGGCATGCACAGCAGCACTCCATAATAAAGTGGAAATGGGATATAAAAGATAGGCCTTGAGCAGGTCCTGAAGGCACAAGTGAGTTACAGGAGGAAGTAGCCCAAATGCCCATGGTCACACCCCTGCCATGTTACCTTTTTTTCCCAGCCCACAGCATTGGCCTCTTGCGGAGTCCCTTACAATCAGTTGACTGAGGATGAGAAAACTCGGGCCTTGTTTACAGATGGTTCTGCATGATATGCAGGTACCATTGAAAGTGGACAGCTGTGGCACTGCTGCCCTTTTCTGGGACATCCTTGAAGGATAGCAGTGAGGGCAAATCCTCCCAGGGGCAGAACTTCGAGCAGTGCACCTAGTTGTTAATTTTGCTTAGAAGAATAAATGGCCAGAGGTGCATTTGGACACTGATTCATGGCCTGTTGCCAATGGTTTTGCTGGGTGGTCAGGGACTTGGAAGGAACATGATTGGAAAATTGGTACCAAGGAGTTCTGGGGAAGATATATGTGGATAGACCTTTCTGAGTGGGCAAAAACATGAACATATTTGTGCCCCATGTGAATGCCCACCAGAGGGTGACTTCAGCAGAGGAAGAGTTTAATAATCAAGTGGATAAGATGACCCGCTCTGAGGGTAATGCTCAGCCTCTTTCCCCAGCCACTCTTGTCATTGCCCAATGGGCTCATGAAAAAAGTGGCCATGGAGGTAGGGATGGAGGTAATGCATGGGCTCAGCAACATGGACTTCCCCTCACCAAGGCTGATCTGTCTACAGCCACTGCTGGTTGTCCAATCTGCCAGCAGCAGAGACCCACACTCATCCCCCGATATGGTACAACTCATTGAGGTGACCAGCCTGCTACCTGGTGTCAGGTTGACTATATTGTGCTACTTCAACCATGGTAGGATCAGGGATTTGTTTTAACTGGAATAGACACATACTCTATGGGTTTGCATTTCCAGCATGCAGTGCTTCTTTCAAAATTACCATACATGGACTTACCGAATGTCTTATCTACCGCTATGGCATTCCACACAACATTGCTTTTGATCAAGGAACCCATTTCACAGCAAATGATGTGTGGGAATGGGCACATATCCATAGAATTCAATGCTTTTACCATGTTCCCCATCACCCTGAAGCAGCTGGGTTAATAGAATGGTGGAATGGCCTTTTGAAGACTCAATTATGGTGCCAACTAGGTGGCAATACCTTGCAGGGCTGGGGCAATGTCCTCCAGGAGGCTGTGTATGCCCTAAATCAGTGTCTTCTCTATGTTGCTATTTCTCTCATAACCAGGGTTCATGGACCAGGAATCAAGGGGTGGAAATAGGAGTGGCACCACTCACTATTACTCCTAGTGACACACTAGGAAAATTTTTGCTTCCTGTCCCTGCAACCTTAAGCTCTGCTGGTCTACAGGTTTTAATCCCAAAAGGAGGAGTGCTGCCAGCAGGGAACACAACACCAATTCCATTGAACTGGAAGATAAGATTGCCACCTGGCCCCTTTGGACTCCTCTTGCCTGTGAATCAACAGGCAAAGAAAGGAATTACTTTGCTGGCTGAGGTGATCCTGACTCTCAAGGGGAAATAGGACTACATCTACATAATGGGGGTAAAGAAGAGATTGCCTAGAATGCAGGAGATCCTCTAGGGCATCTTCTAGTACTGCCATGCCCTGTGGTTAAAGTCAATGGAAAATTGCAACAAACCAATTCAAGTAGGACTAACAATGGCCCAGAATCTTCTGGAATGAAGGTTTGGGTCACCCCACCAGGCAAAGAACCATGGCCAGCTGAAGTGCTTGCTGAAAGCAATGGGAACATGGAATGGGTAGTGGAAGAAGGTAGTGAAAAATATGAACTTTGACCACATCACCAGTTACAGAAATGAGGACTGTAATAGTCATGAACCCTTCTTCCCTGTTTCATTATGTGTATTACTGTATATGTACACAAAATGAATTTCTTGTTTTCTTCCCCAACCTTATCCCTTATCATATGAAAGGTTGTATTCATTTCATGTCATAATATTTAAGGATGTCAAGTTCAAGAATGAATATTGCCCATGGTCTTGCACCATATTCTGTGGGGAATTAATGCATTTCTGGTTGTATGCAGGGGAGTTAAACATTGTTAGGTGGAAATATATATATATACTTGTATATTATTGTTTTTACTTAGAGACTAAGTATGGTTTAGTTTCATGTGTATGGTTGCTGAGTTGACAAGGATGGACTGTGATTGTTAGGTGGTGTCAACTCAGCTAGGTAATTATGCCCAGGTATTAGGTCCAGCAAGCACTGGGCTAATTGTAATACAAGAGCATTTATGAGCTTCAATCCTCAGTGAGTTTACTGCATTGAAGGCTGATTACATCTGCATCAATCAGCTAAATTGGATCAAGAATGGATGATGCTTTTATCCATTCAGTTGACTGCCATAAAAGGGAACTGATTTCAACATTCAGAGAGAATTTCCCAGCTTATCGTTTGACAGCCAACTTCACCCAGAAACTCATCAAGGACCCTTCATTGGTCTTTCATTGGAGTCCCTGGCTTGCAGCCTGCCTGTTCAACCTGGACTTGTGCATCCCCATGGTAACATGAGAGACCCTTATAAAATCTTATGTTATTAACAGATATCTCCTGTTGATTCTGTTTCTTGAGAGAACCCTGACTAAAACACCATGCATTGGGTTTAATTCAATTTGATAATCATTGTCTTTGACTGGAAAATTTGGGTTGTTTAGATTTATTGTGATTACTGTTACATTTAATTATTTTCTATCATAATATTTTATTAATAGTTTTTTGTTAGAAAAGTAGGTTTACAGTATTATCATGTGTAACATATATAAAATACAGTTTCCTTATATCATCCTATTAATATCTTGCATTGGTATAGTATATTTGTTATAATTCCTGAAAGAACATTTTTATAATCTCACTATTAACTATTCCATTATTTACAAATAGGGTTCACTGTGTTGTACAGTCCTTTCCTTTATCTTTTAATTTTAATTCTAGTAGAATATATATGAACTAGAAATTCCCCTTTTAACCACATTCATGTATATAATTTAGTGCTGTTAATTACATTCACAATGTTGTGTGACAGTCACTGCCATCCATTACCAAAACTTTACAATCAACTGAAATAGAAATTTTGTACATTTTAAGTATTAACTCCCATTCCTTATCCCTAACCCAGCCCCCCAGTTATCTTTATTGTAAGTTCTGACTCTGAATTTTTAAATTCTAATTATTTCATTTCAGTGAGATCATATATATTTCTTTATTTTTGTGTCTGACTTATTTCACTCAATATGATGTGTTCAAGGTTCACCCATGGTGTTGCATGAATCAGAAATTCACTCCTCTTTTAAAGATTTATTTATTCATTTATTTCTTCCCCACCCCCTTTTTTGCACTTGCTGTGTCTGTTTATTGAGTGCTCATCTTCCTTTTAGGAGGCACTGGAAACTGAACCCAAGACATTCCATGTGGGAGGGAGGCACCTAATCTCTTGAGCCACCTCCACTCACTGTTTTTTTGGGTATCTCATTATGTTTTTCTCCTTGTGTCTCTTGCTGTATCATCTTGTTGCATCAGCTCACTGGGCCAGCCCATCACATCCGCTTGCTCATCTTCTTTAGGAGGCACTGGGAACTGAATCTGGGACCTCCAGTGTGGTAGGTGATGGCTCAGTTGCTTGAGCCACAGCTGTTTCCCTCTTCATTCCTTTTTAATGCTGAATAATATTCCATTCTATGCATATACCACATTTTGTTTATCTGTTCATTGGTTGATGGGAACTTGGATTGCTCCCATCTTTTGGCAATTGTGAATACTGCTGCTTTGAACATCGGTGTGAAAATATCTGTTTGAGTCCGTGCTTTCAATTCTTTGGGTATATACCTTGTGTGGGATTGCCAGGTCATATGTTAATTCTATACTTAGCTTTCTGAATTGCTGTCAAGCAGAGTTCCACATTTCCTGTACCTTTTTACATTCTCGACAGCAATGAATCTGTCTTCCTATTTCTCCACAACCTCTCCAAAATTTGTAATATTTTCTTGTGTGTTTTTTTTAGTAGTAGCCTTTCTAGTGAGTGTGAAACAGTATCCAGTGGTTTTGACTTGCATTTCCCTAATAGTTAATTATGTTGAACACCTTTCCATGTGCTTTTTGGCCATTTGTGTATCATTGTAAAAATGTATATTCAAACCATTTTATGATTGGGATGTTTGGGTTGTTTGTCTTTTCATGGTTGTGTTGTAGAATTTCTTTATATTTTTGGGATATTAAACCCTTATAGGGGAGTGGGTACAGCTCCGTGGTTGGGTGTGAGGTTCCCATGTACAGTGTCCCAAGTTCAATCCCTGGATTCTCCTAAAATAAATAAGTAAAAATAGTAAGTATGTAAATAAATAAATAAATAAATAAATAAATAAATAAATAAATAAATAAATAAATCCTTATTGGATATGTGGTTTCTGAATATTTTCTCCCATTCAGTAGTTTGTTTTTTCACTTTCATGATAAAGTGCTTTGATGCACAAAAGTTTTAATTTGATGCATTCCCATTTATCTTTTTGTTCTTTTGGTGCTTGTGCTTGTGCTTTGGGTATAAAGTCTAAAAACCATTGCCTAGTACAAGATCCTGAGGATGCTTTCCTACATTTTCTTCCAGGTGTTTCATAGTCCTGGTTCTTACATTTAGGTCTCTAATCTAGTTTGAATTAACTTTTTGTATATGGTGTGAGATAGGGGTCCTCTTTCATTCTTTTGCATATGGATAACCAGTTCTCCCAACACCAACGGTTGAAGAGACTATTCTTTCCCAATTTATTGTACTTGGCAGCCTCATCCAAAATCAATTGCCCATAGTGATAAGGATCTATTTCTGAACTCTCCACTAGATTCTTTTGGTCTTTAAATCTATCCTGTATCAGTACCATACTCTTTTGACCACTACAGTATTGTAATAAGCTTTAAAGTCAGGAAGTGTGACTCCTCCACATTTGCTCTTATTTTTCAAGATGGTTTTGGCTATTTGGGGCCCTTACCCTTCCAAATAAAATTTGATATTTGGCCTTTCTTTTTCTGCAAAGTAGACTGTTGGAATTTTTATTAGGATTGTATTGAATCTGTGTATCATTTTGGGCAGAATTGGCATCTTAATGATATTTAGTCTTCCAATCCATGAGCATGGAATGAACTTTTATTCATTTAGTTCTTCTTTGGTTACTTTTAGCAATATTTTGCCATTTTGTGTGTAAAGGTCTTTTATATTCTTGGTTAAATTTCTTCCCAGATACTTGATTCTTCTAGTTGCTATTGTAAATGATTTTTTTTTCTTGTTTTCCTCCTCAGCTTGCTTATTGCTAGTATATAGACACACTACTGGTTTTTGAGTGTTGATCTTGTATCCCACCACTTTCCTGTGTTCATTTATTACCTCTAGTAGCTTTGTTATTGATATTTTGGGACTTTCTACATATCAGATCATGTCATCTATAAAGGATGAAAGATTTACTTCTCCAATTTGGATGCCTTTTATTTTACTTGCTTAACTGCACTCACTAGAACTTCCAGTACAATGTTGAATAACAGTGGTGACAATGGGCATTCTTGTCTTGTTCCAGATTTTAGAGGGAAGGATTTTAGTCTTTCACCATTGGGAATTTTGTTAGCAGTGAATTTTTTCTATATGCCCTTTGTCTTGCTGAGGAAGTTTTCTTCTATTCCTGTTTTATTAAAGTGTTTTTATTAAGAAATTAGCTGGATTTTGTCAGACATCTTTTCTGCATCTATACAATCAGTAGTATGCTTTTCTCTTTGTTCTGTTGGTGTAGTATATTACATAAATTGATTTTCTTTTGTTGAACCACCCTTGTGTACCAGTGATAAGTCCCACTTTCCCATGGTGTATAATTCTTTCAACATATTGTTGGATTTACTTTGCTGGTATTTTGTTGAGGATGGTTGCATCTACATTCATAAAAGAAATTGGTCTGTAAATTTCTTTTTTTGTAGTTTCTTTATCTGGCTTTGATATTAAGATGATGTTGGCCTCATAAATATGAGTTAGGTTCCTCCTCTTAAATTTTGTGGAAGAGTTTGAGCATGATTGGTATTACTTCTTGGAATGATTGGTAGAATTCCCCTGTGAAGCTGTCTAGTTCTGGGCTTTCCTTTGTTGGGAGGTTTGATGACTGACTCAATCTCTTTATTAGTAATTGGTCTTCTGATATCTTCTGTTTCTGTGAGAGTGAGTGTAGGTAGTTTTTTTCTCAATTTCATTTTTTTCTGCTCAAATCTTTGTTATTTCTATCCTTTTGTTTGGGTTTACTTTACTGTTCTTTTTCCAGTTCTTCCAGGTGTGCACTTAGGTTTTGATTTTAGCTTTCCTCTTTAATGTTAGCATTTAGGGTTATAAATTTCCCTCTGAGCAATGCCTTTGCTACATCCCATAAGTTTTGGTATGTTGTGGTCTCATTTTTATTAATCTCAAAATATTTTCTGATTTTCCTTGTAATTTCTTCTTTGACCCACTGAGTGATTATTATTTAACTGCCACATACTTGTGGATTTTTTGGTTCTCTGCCTGTCATGGATTTCCAGCCTCATTCCACTATGGTCAGAGTAGATTCTTTGTATAATTTCAGCTTTTAAAAAATTATTGAGACTTGTTTTGTGATCCAACAAATGGTCTATATTGGAGAACTGCATTATGCTTACAGAAAAATTGCATGAAGGAGATTTCCCATATTCCCTCTCCTTCCCACACAGGCATATACACAGTTTCCCTGTTAGTAACATCTTGCTTAGTGTGGTAAATTTCTTACAATCGATGAATCAGTATTGACACATTTTTAGTAATTAACATCCATTGTTTTCATTAGGGTTCCCTCTTTATACAGATTTATGGGTTTTGGCAAATACATAATATCATGTATCCACCAATATGGTGTCATGCAGAATAGTTTCACTGCTGCCAAAATGCCCTGTGCTGCTCCTATTCATCACTCCCACTGAAACCATTGCAACCACTGATCTTTTTACTATATCTATAACCCTACCTTTTCCACAGTGTCATATAGTTGGAATCATACGGTATGTGTTCTTTCAGACTTTCTTTTACATAACAATATGCATTTAAGGTTTCTCTGTGTTTATTCATGTCTTGATAATACTCCATCACTGAATAATATTCTATTGTATGGATGTGCCACAGGCTCTTTATCCAGTCACCTGTGGAAAGACATTGTGGTTGCTTCCAATTTTTGGCAATTATGAATAGAGCTTCTATAAACATTGACATGCAAGTTTTTATTTGGACATAAAGTTTCAAGTTTTTTCTTTTTTATATTTTTTAAAAACTTTTGTTGATTGATTTGTTTTCTAAATTTGTTTTTCCCTATAATAGTTTTGAAGATATATACTGTATTTCTATTTTTTAAGTTTTCCCTAGAAATTTTTAATTTAATAAATGTTGAACATCCTAAGGATCTTGGAACATTTTAATTCAGTCACATTTCCCCCATTTATATGATTTTCAGTTCAGGTTTTTTATTCTACCTTTGATGTTTTATAACAGCATTTTATTTTGAAGTTCTTTTTGACTGTTTTTCAAATCTTCCAAGGTTTTCATTTTTATTTATTTCTTCTTTCTTTTAATGCATTCTTAATTACTTTAAACATGTTAAATATATTTATTTTGACTTCATATCTGTTCATTCAATTATTAACAGATGCCTCAGAGTATAAATTTCAGCAATAACACACTAAAATTTCAAAATGTCCAAATTTCAACACCTGGAAAGAAAATGAAGTGATGGTCCAGAAAAAGGAAATGATTAAATGATTAGCCACCATCAATAGTGAGTGCCAGATTTCTTACATACCAGACAAAGACTTATTAAAAATGGTTCTAAATATACCCAAATAGCTAAAGGAAAACCTGAAGGTAGATCTAAAGGGAATCAGTAAAATGATAGATGACACCAAATAGAATATCACTAGAAAGATGGAAATTAAGAACAGGAACCAAACAGAGATGACGTTCATAGTAACTGAAGTTAAAAATTCCTTCAAAGAGTTCATAAGCAGATTGTAACTGTCACAAGAAATAATCAGAGACTCAGAGACTATTCAAATACTCCTATATAAGAAGCAGAAAGAATAAAGAATGATAAATACTGAACAGAGTCTGTGGAATCTGTGGGTCAACAGAAGGCACAGCAATATACACACTGTGGGAGTCTCAGAAGAAGAAAAAGACAAAAGGACAGACAGATATTTAAAGAAACAATGGCTGAAAACTTCCCAGTAACAGACATGAATATACACATGCAAGATACTCAACAAACTCCAAATAAGATAAATATAAATAGACCCACACCATAGGAAATGATAATCAAATAATTGAATGCCAAAGATAGAAAAGAACATTCTAGAAGCAACATAGAAAAGAAATGTGTTACATACAGGGATCCTAAAGAAGATAAAGTAAAAATTTCTCAACAGAAACCATGGAGACAAGAGACTAAAATATTAAAAGTCCTGAAAGAAAATAATTGCCCACAAAGAATATCATATCTGTCAAGGCAGTCTTTCAAACCTGAGTGATAATTTAAGGTATTCCAAAATAAACACAAGCTATGGGGAGTTAATAACCACTAGTCCTGCCCTATAAGCAGTGCTAAAGTGAATCCTTCACACTGAAAGGAAGGGACACTGGAAAATAGATCAAAGCCACATGAAGCAATAAAGATCTCCAGTAAGGCCAATGACATGGGCAAACATAAATGCCATTACTATTGGAATTTTGGTTTGTAAGTCCACTTTTTATCTCCTACAAAAAAGGTAAATACATACATGTAAGGATAACACAGTTGGTCTGGACTCATAATGCATAAACATAATATATCACAAGAATTACATATAGATGGGGGGATGAGGGATAAAGGAACATAGCTTGTACTGTGAGATTGGGGTGGCAAATGAATTTACTAACCATATTAATTTGTTTGGGCATCTATTTTTTCCAGGGAGTTATAAAGAAGAAACAGAAGTTAACTGAAGCAAGCTGACATATCAATAATCCTTTGTGGTGGTGATAAAATTTCCTACCCCAGCCAGAGAGGAAGAACTGTAACAGAGTTCAAGCTGACACCAGCAAGGCCTGCTGACCCTCACCAGGTGGCTAACATCCTAAATCCACATCCTGCTTGCTGATTAAACTGGGCATCAAGGACAACCTGCCCAAACAGCCCCCGTAGCCCACACAGTTCACAGAACACAGGTACTAACCATAAATAATGTCCCCTTTATCCCTCCCCATTCCCTCACACCTCTCCTTTTTCTCAAGCAGCCATATAAGCTACTCTCCCAGCTCACCCCTTTGAGCAGAAACCTCTTTTGGTGTTGTTCTTGCAATAATGCAACTTTAACTTGATAAACTTGTTCTGCACCTCTTTTTAAAGTCTGTCTGTTTTATTTTTAGCACAACAGTGTATATATTTGAGGTTAGGTTGGTATCTATGAAAATGAAAGTATTGTCTTTAGAGTTTTAATTTAAACCCCATGGTAAGTACAAATGATACAGTGGAGGAAATGCAAGCTCACAGAGTAAAAAATTTGAATTCAGGTAACAAAGCTTGTTTAGGAGTATAGGGAACATGGAGTTAATGCACTGTGGGTGTGGAGTTTATGTTTCATATATGGGAAAGTTTGGGAAGTAGAATGTGGTGAGGGTACCCAAAGTGAAAATATGAGATCCCAGGATGGTGTTTTTGGTAGTGATTGCTATAGGAAAGTTTACTTTGTATATAGGCTCCACTATTTTTAAAAATTGAATGAGTAAAAGAGAAAATGAAAATTAACTTCCACATACCATCCTGGATAGGGTCTAATAGGAATGGGGGCAATAAAGGACATTTTGGGGACATATGAAAAATTCTACTACAGCATTTAAGTTTATATCACTTTAAAGTTCTTGAAATTGAAAACTGTGGTTACATAACTGAATATTATTTTTCTTAGGAAATGAGAATGTCATTATTGTTTAAGAAGCATGATGGATTGGACAGCCTCCATGCAAGTGTTGAGCAAGTGGATGGTAAACGGATAAATGGATAGAGAGACAGGGGGATGATAGATTAATGGATACATAGAATGATACCAAAAATGCAACAAAATGTTAAAACTAGTGGACATGCTGCACCAGGGGGATGGGGATGTGTATTATTATGTGATTATGACTTTACGTTGTACCAACTCTTCGGTTATATTTAAATTTATTTTCATATGTCGAAATACCTAGGTATTCTGATGCATACCTGATTATGTAGATTCATTGATCTTTATTCCCCCAGAGTCCTGATAAAATCCTAGTAGCTTTCTGTCTCTTTCATTTTGCCTTTATCTACAATTTTATATTTTCTTTTATGAATATATGAAAAAATATCCATATACTATACTTAAATATTTTTGCAATGATAATCTTAACTTGTAGAGAAGTTTTAGACTACAGAAAAGTTACCTTAAAAGTATAGGAGACTTGTCTATCCCACGGGCCAATTTACCTAGGAGAGCAATGGCGCTGCCGCCTAAACTTAGGGGGAGCTGGGGGATGCTGCTGTTCTGTATGACAAGATATCGTTGTTCTTCTCAGCCAGGCCATGTGTCAAGGCCATGGCATATTGGTTCCAAAACCTAGGGCCCACATTCATTGCTCAAGCTGCCAGATACTTCTGGTACATTTCAGAAAACTTGAAGGTATGGCAGTCCAGCAGCGCCTTGGGGTTTTCCACCCAGAGGTGGTGACTGCGCCTGCCTGGCAGGGGCGTTATTCCACGTCTGTTCCCACGTGAACATTCAGCATCTCCTTTGAGGAAAACGCTCTATCACAGATCATGCAAACACCCCTGGGCGTGAGCTCCTGAATCTGCAGTGCGCTCACAAATGAGAAGGTCTCCTGATATGACAGTTGTGCTGTTTGGTGTGGGGGGGGGGGTTGCGGCACAGCCAGGGTCTGGCAGGGGGCGAGGCTGGAAGTCAGGGCTGCCTGGGGCCATTGGGGACCTGGAAGCTGATGGGTTCCTGGAAGTTGCGGGGAGCAGAGGGCCCTGGCCCAGCAGCGCCCACTTACCATGGTGGTTCACGTCCACTTTGATCAGGGTGGGCGTAGCAGACTAGGAGTGCTATGGCTGTCACCGTGCTCTCTGTTCTGGGACAGCAGCCTAAAGGGGCTTCTTCCTTGATGATAGGCCGGCCCATGTAGTCAGCGGTCAGGTCCCGGGCGCATCCCTTTTCAGGAGCGGGGGTTGGCTGTCCGGCTTTTCTGTCTTTATGGGCATCTCCTGTGGCTCCCCCTGAGCACCGAGGCCAGGAGACCTGCACGGGAAGCCATTGCCCTTGCTGTTTACCAGGGACAGGCCTTGCATGGAGGAAGATGAAACGGACGTGGCCGGACTGCCTACTTTCCAGGTCACTCACAGCCAACAGGGTCACTGCTCCACTGGTCACTGCCGCCGATTTGTTTTCCCTGCACTTCATGCAGGTCTGCTGCTGACAAGTCATGATGGAATGGATCTTCATCCGATTTTCTAGGGCAGGGATGCTGGAAATCACCGACCGGCAGCAACGGGAGGGGAGGAGCCTGCATAGGACAGGAGCAACTTGGATGAGTCGCTAGCCCTGTCCCTGAGCTCCAGGTCCTCCTCCAGGGAGTTCTCATCCATGATGTCCTCTTAGCTGCTCGGGGTCTCCGCGTTCTTGCCATCAGAGGGCAGCTTTGAGTCCCTGGAGTCCTGGAAGCCTTCTGGCAGCAGGGTTTGGGGATCTGCACCTCTACCCCACCCCAATGTGCAAACGAATGTACTGCTGGAGGACAACCACATTGGTAAATTTCTTTTGACAGATGGGACAGGCGTGCTGCACCCAGAGCGGTGGCTTTGCTGAATAGACTCCAAAATGCATTTTGAGGTTGCCCTGCTAGCTGACGGTGTGCCCGAAGATCTTGCACTTTCCCTGCTCTGCATTCTGTATTTCCTTTTCAGGGCACTCTGGCAGCTCATCATCCAGTGGTAAATGATGCATGGGTCTGGGTCCTTCATTTTCTTGTCCATGTTCTCTACCAACTGCTGGAGTTTTGAGGTGTCTGATGTCTGTATAGCATCCATGATGTAACTGAGCAAAGGCAGTTTCAAAGACTCATGAGCACTTTATTTCTACTGGAAATGAACAATGAACTATACAGCCCTGCTTTCTACACTGAGGACGTGTAACATCCACACTTCTTATCATAGAATGGTTTATTTACAGGTGTGTGAAACATTGGGAGAAGAAACTGAAGTGGCTAAATGTATTTCAGCCTTGAATGTGTTTATTATTTATCTGTGTTCTTTTTCGTGTGGTTTGTTTTGTTTTCTTTTTGTTTCTGTTCATTTTGGGGTTAGTCTTTGGTACCATATAGTATTATCTCTTCTCCCCAAAGGATGTGTATATAACTTTAAAAAGAGAAATGTACAGTCCTGTAAATAAGATGGCTTCTGACAGTGCTGTGAAGCTGAGCAACTCTGCTTAGGGCACCCCAGATGTGCATGGTGAAGAGACACTATTTTTTAAAAGCAGTTTATTGAAGGATATCATTCATACATGAGCATACATAATCTAAAAGTATTCAGTAAACATCATGAGCTTATAAAACAAACATACATAACATCATACAGGGCTCTCACATATCAGCCCCCCACAAACACCCTGCATTGTGAAACATTTATTAACAAATCATGATAGAGCATCATCAAAGTATTACTTACCAACTATAGTCTGTATCTTCCTCCCCTATACATTTTTAAAGGATTTATTTATTAACTTTTATCCATCACCCCCCCATTTTTGCTGTTTCTGTGTCCATTTGCTGGGTGACTCTGTGTCCATTTCCTGCCTTCTCTTCTCATCCTTCTCCTGTCTTCACTGGGATTCGAACCTCAGAATCTCTGACATGGGAGAGAGGTGTCCTACCACCTGTGCCACCCTTAGTTCCTGTTTTTTTTTTTTTTTGGTGCATCTCATCTTGGTTCTCCCTTGTGTCACTCTTCTGTGACATCATTGTCTTGCTGTGTGGCTCACAGGGCCTGGCAGCTCACCCGCTCATGGGGCCTGGTGCCATACCTGTGTGTGGGGCCTAGCGGCCCATGTGCCTTCTATATTTTTCTTTTTTACTGGGAGGTCCTGGGGATCAAACCCAGATCTCTCCATATGGGAGATGAACGCCCAACAACCTGAGCCACATCTGTCCCCCTGGTATAACTCTTAAGGTTGACCAAAGATACCCAAAGTTATGGTCCTTTCCCATACAGTATGGTCATGTAATACATCAGGCTTAATTTATCACCAGCATTCCAAAAACCAGAACTAGGGAGAAAAACTAGGTCTGGTGACACATACATGGTTTCTAATATAGTGAATGTTTAGACTATCACAAAATCAAGGCAGCAGGAATATTCATGAGACACTATTTTTATGTTTTTTAAAGATTTATTTTTTACATGTCCCCACCTTTCTGCTTGTTCTTGCTGTGTTCATTCTTGCATGTTTCCGTGTCTGCTTGTCCTCCCCCACTGTGCGGTGACCTGTCAAGTCAGCTCACCACACGGTGGCCTGCCTGCTTGCAGGGACTTGCCCTATCAGCAGTGGCTTTGCCCTGACCATGGTGGCTTTTGCCCTGCCCATGGTGGCTTTTGCCCTGTGCATGGTGGTTTTTGCCCTGACTGTGGCAGCTTGCCTGTTCAAGGTGTTCTGCCCACTCGAGGAGGCCCCAGGAACTGAACCTGGGGCCTCCTATATGGTAAACCAGCACCCTACCAACTGGGCTACAGCCGGCCCTGAAATGCTATTTTTATATTGCAGTTGGTGCAGGCCTGGGAGCCTCCCTGGGCCAGCTGGGAATTGTCCCCTAGATCCAATATTTTTATTGCTAAATCTTGTAGCTCAACACATCTACTGATTGAAATGGATGTTTTAGTCTAGGTTACTAGTTTTGTCATATGGAATTGAATGAAATGCAGGATGTAATTTTTTTTAAGTATAGGAAATATACCACATTTTGTTTATCCATTCGCCAGTTGATGGACACTTGGGTTGTTTCTATACTTTAGCAATTGTCAATAATGTTGCTATGAACATCAGCCTACAAATGTCAGTTTTTATCCTTTCTTTCAGCTCATCTGAATATATTTCCAGGAATGGAAGTGCTGGATCATACAGCAGTTCCACAGAGGCTGTACCATTTTATATTCTCTCTAGTATATTGTTATTTATATTTTGTTAAAACAATCTTATATATGCTATATCACCCATATTCTTGTGTTACATGAAGTTTTACTATCTTATACCCATGTTACAGGTTTTAGCTTTCCTTATAGTAATATACATGACCATAGACTTTTCCTTTCAATCACTGTCATACCCATATAATAGCTCTGCTATGAAGAAACACCATGATAGGCTTTCACCATTTCTATTTTTTTAATTAATTTTGTATTTATTTTTTATATACCTATATATTTTTTTAGGATACATTGATTACATAAATGTTACACAGAAATTCCAGGAGTACCCATATGCCACCCCCCACCCCTCCCACAACCCCCCACATGCACATCCCTCATTGTGGCATAATGCCTGTGATAGATATACACATTTTGGGGCTTTGCCATCAGGCATAGATCACAGTTCAGGCCGTAGATGACCCTCTCTCCTATACAGTTCCAAATGATATGTGATCATACAAACTGGCCTACATCCTCCATTACAGCATCATCCATGACAATTCCCAGGTCCCTCATACCCCCCCAAAATAAAATAAAATACAAAAATAAAAAAATAAAAAATAAATTTAAAA
>PVKH010006789.1:0-20749 GCA_004027955.1 Chaetophractus vellerosus | reverse complement strand
TACCTCTCCAAGCAACTGGACCCTGTGACTACAGGAGGCCACACTACCTGAAAGCCCTGGAAACAACCATAACCCTCATCAAAGAAGCCATGAAATTAACCCTCAGACAGGTTATTCATGTTATGGTGCAACACACGGTCACTGTCCTAATAAACTCACATGGACATTGATGGACATCAAATCCCTGGCTCACACATTACCAAGGTTTACTATGTGAAAACCCCAGAATGGCAATAGAAACAGTGCACAGTCTAAACCCTGCCACTATTTTTACCAGCAGAGGAAGGAGTTCCTGAGCATGATTGTGTTGAAGTGACTGAGGAGGTTTACGCCGGTCGCCCCAACCTCCAAGACAAACCACTCCCTTCCCCAGATCAGACACTATTTACAGATGGGAGCAGTCTAGTTAAAAATGGGGAAAAGCTTGCTGGATATGCAGTCACAACTACTGAACAGGTGGTGGAAGCAGCATCTCTACCATGGGGCTATTCTGTGCAACAAGCAGAACTCAGGGCACTGGTCTGAGCCCTGAAGCTAGCCACCAGGCAAGCAGTAAATATTTACACTGGCTCTATGTATGCATCTGCTACTGTTCATATCCATGGGGCAATTTATAAAGAAAGAGGTCTCCTAGCCACAGGGAGAATGGAAATCAAAAACAAAGAAGAAATCCTCCAACTGTTAGAAGCAATCTTGAAACCAGACAAAGTCACCATCATCCACTGCCAGGGACATCAGAAAGGAATGGACATGGCCACTCAAGGAAACAGGTCAACTGACAAAGCAGCTCAGCAAGTGACTGAAGGAACCCATGGAATATGAGTCCCAGAATTGACACCACAGCTGTCCCTGTTAGGAAAAGAGATTAATCAACTAAGCTATACCTGGGAAGAACAGGAATGGGCTAAGAAAGAAAGGGAAAGCTGAACCCCTGAAGGAACTTGGCTGCTCTGAGATGACCAGATTTTTGTCCCAAAAGGAGATGCTCATGCCCTCATCCAGTGATATCACCAACTCACACACCTAGCAAAAATTGCGCTAGAAGTCTTGCTCAGGAGATACTACTACATAGACCAGCTAGCTTCTCTCTGTGCCACCATCAGGAGCCAGTGACAAGTTTGTGCCAAAAACAACCCTTTGCAGAGCCCCTGTGCTCCAGCAGGTGTCCAGAACACAGGGACAGCCCCTTTGAAGATCTCACAGTAGACTTCACAGAGGTGAAACAAAGTTGGGGGTACAAATATCTGTTGGTGATGATATGCACCTTTTCAGGTTGGAATGAAACTTTCCCACTAGCACCAAAAAGGCAAGAGAAGTGACTAAGGCTTTACTTAGAGAAATCATTCCCCAACATGGGGGCCACTATCTATTGGAAGTGACAATGGCCCAGCCTTCATGGCTGCCATAGTCCAAGAGCTAGCAAAATGTTAGGATTCAAGTGGAAACTCCATACCAATTACATGCCCCAGAGTTCAAGGAAAGTTGAACACATGAATTGAACCCTCAAAGCCACGTTAGCCAAATTCTGCCAAGAAACCGGTCTTCCCTGGGTAGACTTAATCCCTTAATCCTTCTCCAAGTTAGGTGCCAGGACACACAGGACATTCACCTTTGAAATTCTGTTTGGACAGTCACCCCAATTATCCAGGCCTTCAAAGGAAATCTCAAATTTCTGGAGGAAGCTAGCCAGAAATTTGATCTAGCTGAAATACATGAAACAATCTTGTCCCAGAATCTCATCCCCCTGGGACACCTGTTGCACCCCCACTGACCAGGGTACCTATTCTGGGTCAAATACTGGAAAAAGAACCACTTCAGCCTTCCTAGACAGGTCCACATACTGTGATCTTGTAATTCCTCCTGCTCTTAAAGTTGCAGGCATCGTCCCTTGGATCCATCATTCCAGGGTCAAGAAGACACACCCTGATAAAGGGCAGGACAGCTGGACAGCCCAACCCACACCCAGCCACCCGTTGAGAGTGCAAATCACCTGGGATCCCCAAGCAACAACCTGCCTGTTGAATGGGCCCCTCCTCCTGCTGGATTTTGTGCTTATACAGCCTGCTTGCCTTGGTATTTGGAGTTGGACTCTGCTCTGGCCCCTGCAGATTGGACTGTTGTGAATATAGCCCTAATTGCTCACGGATGTATAATAGGATGATTCTGTGCCTTCACTTGATTGTCCTTTCCTTCCTTACCCCATCTGTAAGAGCAAATAACTGCCCCAAAATCTATGGTAGCTTCAAGTTAGTCAAAGCTGGGGCAAACAATCCATGCTGATTGCTTCAGTCCCATTCTCAGCAGGTACAACCTCAGCCTGTGTAATATTTGACACTTGCAGGGCAATCCAAGATCACATTCCTTACACCTTGGTAGTTGCCCCATACACCCACACCCACATGCCTGCCCCTAGCAGAGGGTGTAGGCATCACAACTATGGAAGTTACAGAAAATACCTCTTCTGAGTCCCCCAAAAGAGCAGGGGACTCTGCTGCTCTTGGAGCTTGCTGGTAGATGCCACTGCTCCCTGGAAGGTGGCCCCACTGACTTCTCCATATCTCTTACAGAAAATCCCCAGCACAGCAGGGTGTGGCAAAGAAACATGTGACCCCATAAAACTCACCTTATTAAACATAACAACCATATCAGAATAGGACTAAAACTAGGAATCGGAATATAGTACCCATCGGGGCCTGACCAAAGGGACCTCCCTCATGCTGGTCCAACTGATCCTGGTAATCCAACCCCCAGAGAAAACCTTGATGAAGAATATCAGTAAAACTGCCCAGACACTAAAGCCAAAGTTGTAACAGCCCCCCACAATGTCCTTTTGAACCATGTTTGAAATTATTTCCAACTCCTAAATGAATCCCAGCCCAACATAGCTGCCTCCCACTGGCTATGCATGCCCTCAAGTCTAACCATCTTCCCCATACCTGTCCCATGGAATGTAACCCTCCTGACCTATGACAGCTCTGTGGTGGGAACCAGGACCCTCCCAGTCCACATAACTGAACCCCCAGGAAAACTAGCTAACTGTAAAAACATAACTACCAGGTCTCCTTCAACCATCCTCCCTCTTGGAAGTGCTAACTGTAATACCACCTGCCCACTCAATGAACCTGACTGATGCACTGCAAACTCTACCATCTGTGTCTATGGCACCAATGCCTACTGATGCCTACCCTAGTATGGCCAGGACACCTGTTGACTGACTTGGCCAGTACCATCGTTCTCAGTGTATGGAGATGAATTGCCTGGAGATCTCTCCCAAGCCAAATGAGCAATACAGGCAATTCCAATACTCTTAGGACTAAGAGTAATCAGGAGCACAGCAGTAGCAGGGGCCTCACTCACAGTTGGTCAGGAGGACTTACAAACCTTAGCACAGGAAACATCAAATGACCTCAAAGAATTATTGGGGGCTTTCAATGGGTTGCAAGACCAGGTTGACTCATTGGCAGAAGTGGTTTTACAAAACAAGTGAGGATTAGACTTGCTCACCACAGGCTCAGGGGGGATCTGCTAGGCCCTGGGGGAAGAATGCTGTTTCTATGCAATTTCCTCAGGGATAGTTAGGGACAAGGTGACCCTACTGAAAGAATGAGCCAAAGACCACTTAAAATGTGTATACCAAGCATCTGCCAATGGGAACCACTTCCAGTATCTGCTTTCCTGGATTTTGCCATTCATGCCAGTAATAGCCTCAGTCTTCTTCCTCTTAATTTTCAGGCCATGCATTCCATGGTATCTAACACAATACATCACTTTCCATTCAAACACCTTAAAACACCAAGTGATAACTTCTATGAAATATCAGCCCTTGGGGACTGCAGAAAAATTCCCATGTTAGCAGATGATGCCCCAGAAAGAATTATAAGGGCATCAAAGGGGAGGGATGATAAAGAAAGTGCCTGGGCCCTAACTTCCCTCTAGGAGAAACCCACAGCTTTAGGAAAATAAGCCCCCCTCAGTCCCTTTCTCCCTTCCTCCCCTTTTCTCCTCAGAATCCACATCTTTAGGAAGATAAGTACTCTCCCTTTCAACTGGAATTTAAAACCCTAAATAGATAATGACTCTTTTCCTCCCAAATAGCCCTCTGCTTTAGGAACACAAGCTAACATTGCCCCTTTTGCTTTAGTAACCCTGCCTGCCCACTTGCTTAGGAATTTGCCCACTTAGAGTACCTATATAAACTTATGAAAATCTAGTCACAACACTCAGATTTTTGGAGATTTGACTCTCTTCTGAGCCCATGCATAATAAAACTTTATTCATCCACCCACTCAGAGTGCTACTTGGGTTTTCATTCCATCTGCTGCAACAAGCTGACTTGGCATCCCAGAGTCCAAGTCTGTCAAATTTTCACCCCTCCAAAATGAAGTCCCCAAAATAGACACAGACCCCTTTGGGGACACATAAATTTTGGAACACATTTGGAGTGACTGCTGTGGTCTCAGCATCCTGAAATTCAGATCCCTAATAAAGGGTGTCCCCATGGCCAAACTAGGTCTTGGGGGAGATGCCTGAACCTGTAATTGAGAACAAAGCCCCAAAGCCAGATTTGTGAGAGATGTTGTGGGCAGTTACCCCTAACCAAAGCCCCAAGAATACATGACTCTTCCTAGGATAAGAGGCTTGAAACCTCCTCTTTTTTTTTTTGTTTTGTTTCTCCTATTTTTACATAGGTCTTAGGGAGCAGTCTTACTTTATGGCTCTACCTGTGAGTTTCACAGCTAAACTAGACATCCAAAGCCCACTAAAAGATTAGAGATCAGTTATTCCAGCTAACTGTTTTAGGATTGCTGAAGCAATAACCTCCCACACTATGGGTGGGACCAAAACTTCATTAGCAAACACATTTTCAGTTTTTAAGACATACTAAAGCACTTTAAAAACCTGAAATTAGAAATTCAATAGTAGGAAGATTAAATGTGTAGCTGAGATTAATTATGGACACAGACACAGCTCCTGATCCATGATCCCCTTGGAAAGATGACATGGAGCACCCAGTGGCAACCACCTTGGCCCTGCCCACCCCCACCTTCCCTTCCTGACCCAGACCAGGAAGATAGGTGGGATCAATAGGAAGTCAGGCCAAGGTGCAGATGCATGGAGAGGCACATGTACAAGTCCTATAGCTTTCTGATGTCACTGCTGTCACTACTGCTGCCAGGGGTAGGTGTGGCTGGAGAAGGCAAGGCAATAACAGTCAGCTCAAGGAGCTGGGGTAGCTGATAGAAGAGCCAGGGCTTTAGTGTAGACACATCCCATCCAGGTGAGAAAAAATGGTTCCACTGTGTTGAGAGCTCAATCTAAGATCCCCTGTCTTGGTAGGGCCCTACTTTGAGCTCCTGCCCTGCACCCCTGCCCTCCCAGCTTGGGTCAGGTCTAACAAGTCTGGACATGTGGCACAGATGCAGAGAGGTCCCGCACACTGGCCCTCATCCTTCGTTGGGGATTATGCCCTGTGGGGGCCTGCAGGGGAACCTATTTAAAGTGGATAACAAAAAGAGAACACTACATAAGCTGCAATTTATAGTTAGACTTACTTACAAGTCCTTACAAGGATTGAGGATAATCACCTGCCTTTAGACATCCTGGCTGGTATGCCTGATATGTTGCCAAATTTCCTCTAGGTTCTTGGCTATGTTACATAAGAGAATTTAAGAACATGCCAGTTCAGTTAGGCCAATAGTTTATTAAGGAAATGAGTGAGGAGAATAGAAATGGGAGAAAATAACAGATTATGAGTCCCAGGTATACTAGCATACTGATCCAGGCAGAAAAATGGGGGAAAAAGGATGAGTTATTTTCTGTGCTTACTTTATAAACCATTAATTATTCCTCCCACTAGCTAAAGTTCAGGGGAGGGGTTCCAGTTGTTTTCTGTTTTGGCTGATTACCCCACCCATCAATTCCCTTGGGGGGCCAATGATAAGCCCCCTTGAGAATATCCAGGGCTTTTCCTTGATCCCAGATGATCAAGGTAAATTCTCACAGGTTCTTCCAGCAGCTTTCTGGTGGGGACCTTCCTCTTTCTCAGAGGATTTACAGAGGGATTTATATGACCAAGTGTTTCACAGCCATGTTTTCCTGCTAGATTTGTCTTTTCATTCTCTAAACTAGCCTGCCTCTATTGGAATATGATGTTGAAGGCACAGATGCTCCTACTAGATCCTAGTGGAGAAGCACTGGGAGCAGAAGAAAAGAAAATCCAAATTGTGATTAAAAACTATAAAATAAAATCCTAAGAATATATAATTGGGGGAATATTTAAATTTCTTGACTAAGATAGCTTACCTTATGCCAGGCACATTAATTAAAAATATGTACTTACAATTACCAATTTAGAACACCTGATAATCATTAAGTAAAATATCAAATTGTAGAGAGAAAATAAAATTGGTAGAATAGTTTGAGTACCAGAAAACAATGGATCTACATATTCCAATTTCTGGAGTAGAATTCTTGAAAAATAACCCACATATAAATTATATATAAACCAACAGAGGCATATTCCCTCAGGCAATTATCCAGAAATGTAATTCCTGATTTATAAAAGTGTTACATGCATATAAAATTGGGCAAAGATATCTTTCCCCAGGTAAAAACTATGCAGATAACCCAGGATTAATTGAACATATAATTTTTTAAAACTGATTTATAAAGTCCTCATTTATTGAAGTATATAAAATGAAATTGGATGACTATAAACACAATTTGGGCTTTTACTAAGATTCTTATGGTTGAATAAAAAAGTTGGTGGTATTAATAAACAACTTGTCTCTATATTGAGTAAATTATTCTGAGTCATGTTGAGCCTGGTGGTTTCACTCTAAAAAGTTGCAGGATGAAAGCTTAATTTAAAGGACACTAGTTCCTTAAACTGAACATTTTAAAGTACAAAGGCAGGCTATGTGTTATGCAATTCTGAGATATTAAAAGGTTAATATATTCTGTTTTACTTTATTTTTAAAGGAGCTTTAGATTAAATAAATGTTACATTAAAAATATAGGGGATTTCTATATACCCCACCACCTCCCCCTCCCATACTTTTCCTCATTAACAATATCTTTAATTAGTGTGGTTCATTTGTTACAATAGAAGAACACCTATTGAAGCATTGCTACTAACCATGGTCTAAATCAATCATGATTGATTTACACTTCACACCATGCAATTTTATAGGTTTTGAGAAAATATATAACAACTTGTATGCATCATAGCAATATCATACAGAACTGTTCCAATATCCCCCAAATTCTCCATGTTACACCTATTCTACCCTCTCCCTCCTCTCAGAACCACTGGTGACTATCAAAGAAATATTGATGGATTATATTGGACTTTGTAATGGGAAGCCTGAACTTGTTTCCTTTGTGGATAGTAGCACAGACCACCCCACATGCCCATGAGCCACCAGATGCCTGTGTACTTAGACATGAGGTGATGGTGATCCATCCCATAGTGCAGAGAGAGGGTGGCAAATGGCAAAGTAGCAATCATTGGACACCATCAAAAGGAAGGGAAAATTTGAGTGACAAAAGCTGGGAGAGAAATTAATTTACTGCCTGCCAGAGAATTCATGATCAATTTGGGAACAGTAACTGAAATGTAGCTTAGATTTGTGAGGGACAAATTGCCTATGAAGAAATATGATAGTAACAGATTTCTAGTCAGGACTCCCAGATAAATACTAAGAACAACAGACCTTGCATGACTTGCAGCTTCCAGAAGCTTGAGATAACCACGACGATAAATTTTGTGAATAAGGTAATGTTGTCAACACCTGCCAATATGCTACAGTCTCCCCACAGTCAATGTTTAAAATGAGAAAATGATGATAAGCAAAATGGAGACATTTCACATAACCCACATTTAAATGCAGATATTGGTGTCAATAAATGTTTTCTAACCAGAGTGTTAGCATAGAGGAAATGGATAAAAGGCAGTGTTTAGAAGGAAAAGAATGCACATATTTCTTTTATAATTTTGTCCCTTACCCTATTAATATGCTGATTTCAATATCCATAGGATCTGTAAATCATGAAGTCATTTAAAATATGAGCAATCTCATAAACCTTCAGTCACACTATTTCTGATATCATTTCAAACTGTTTTTGAAATGTCCAATGAATATTTTCTTATTTTAGTCAATGTCAAAAAGTTTTCCCAGATATATTCTGTAAGATAGCCTATGTATTAGCTATTTTAATGAATATTCTACATTCACTACCTATTCTTTTTATTTTTTTTTAATTTTTTAAAAGATAACTAGATTGCACAAATGTTACGCAAAAAAATACAGGAATTCCCATATAACCTGCTCCCCACACCTCCCACACCCTCCTCCTTAAGCAACATCCTTCATTAGTGAGGCACACTCATTGCAAATGATAAATGCATCCTGGGTCATTGCCACTGAGCATGGAACATAGTTCACATTGTAGTTTACATTCTTTCCTACACAATTCTGCAGGTTATGGGAAGATATATAATGACATATACCTGTCATTGCAATGCCATTCAGGATGATTCCCAAGTCACAAAAAAGCCCTAACATTATACCTGTCTTTCCCTCCCCCTGCCCCCAGAGCCTCCAGTGACAACTGCATCCACATCAATACTGTAATTTCTTCCATTGCTAGAAACATGAATCTATAGTAGAATACCAGTAAGTCCATTCTAGGACATAGTTGATTCCCCAGTCCTGAGGATTCTGGGATTTTGATGTCCACTCCACCTCTAATTGAGAGGGGGCTTTGATCTCATGTAGCCAATGAATGGGACTCTCTTGCTTGCAGTTGTAGGCTCTCTCATTTCCTTGGTATGATGGTTGTCAATCCTCACCTCATTGTTAGTTGTCCTGGATGAGTCCAATGTTGCAACTCCATTGAGGCTCAGGGCCCAGATGGAACATGGACAGCCCAATGATTGAAGCCTCTTTGATGTACACCTACCAACTCCAGCACCAGATATAGGTTCATATATAAGGGACAGATGAGCCATGTTTTGGGAAACAATAACTGAGTCCAACTCTTACACTCTCAGGAGCACAAACTCCAAAGTAGGGCCCACAGGCAAGGAACCAAACTGCAGCTATATGCCCTGGCCATAGGACCTTGGTGTCTCCAGAGCCCTCAGGAGCCCCACTATTTGATGTAACATCCACTGTGGCAGTCTATGAGATCTGGCTGAGATGTGTATAAGTGTTACCTCTGTGATGACCTCCAGATTCACTTTGAAGACTCTTAGCCATATAAACTCATTTTTCTTTACTTTTTCTGAATTTTATTCAATGTCTTTTTCCAGTTACATTGCTAGATGGTGCTTGTTAGTAATCCCACAGTGCTAGGGAGGCTTATTCCCAGGAGTCATGTTCCATGCTGGGGGGAAGGTAATGAATTTATATACTGAGATTGGCTTAGAGAGAAGCCAAATTTGAGCAATAAGGAGGATTTCAGGAGGCAACACTTAGGCAACTCTCAACACTAAGCTAAGTTTCAATTTCAAGAGCAAAGGTACACAAGCATAGTCATCAATATCATGGGTCCATCAATGGACCATCCTCCTTCACCAGTCATTGCCACTGCACTTGGGGGACAGTTGCTGTTACATTAGAGAATGTGACAGAGCTATCCAGGATGGAAAATCAATATTCTCTCAGTTATTGTGTAAATATCTACCCACTGTGACAATGCCCTATGAGCATTTGAACATGTTTATATACCTTACATGTATGTCCAGGTGAACTTCCTCCCATGTATCCCCCACCACTCACTCCCCACACAAATGATCCTCCCCTGCCCCAGTTGTAACCCCTCTGTGATCTAAAGCTTCTTAAAAAAATAAAGCCAATAAAGTAGGCAAGTACAATTAATAGGAAAATGAAATAATAATGGTAGGTTTAAATATAAGAAATAAAATACATAAAAATTAAAGGAAAACTAAAAGTAAAATTTTAAACTGGGATATTAAAAATAATGAAAATTATTTAAATAATTTTTGACATTTTGCCTTTCATCACTGTAATATCTGTTGTCATGTATGTACAGTGACATTTTCTTCCATTTACTCCCCAGTGTCTTACTTTATTTCATTTTGTTTTCACAGGAGTTTCAGGTCAAAGTAAAGTCACATACAGAATGTAGGGGACTCCTTTATACCCAACATCCTCCCCCATTTCCCCCTTCACATATTAATACCTTTTTATATGTGAATGGTACATTTATTGCTACTGATATGCAAATAGTGAAACATAGCAACTAACCATGGTCAATAGTTTACATTATGCTTTACATTTTAGACTGCACACTTTTATAAATTTTGATGATATCTAACATGGCCTGTATCAATCATTGCAAGATCATATAGAACACTTCCATTCCCCACTAAACACCGGCTGTTCCATCTATTCTAATCCTCCCTCCACTTCCCTTTGGGGCCCATGGTGACCACCTGACTACTCTCCTTAAAAGACAAGATTCATAGTTACTTGCAACAACACTGAATTCTTAACACATTGGTTTGGCCTTCTCTATTAAGAACTGCTCATGCTCTCAAGAGACTCCTGCCCCTCGGAGAAGATATCAGTCCTCCCCAGGATGGGAGTCCAGCTCCTTCCCACTCATTTTGTGGGTTTCCACCCACTGATACAACACATTATGACAAAATGATGACTTGCACGCTCCCTAAAAGCCTATCCTAGGTGTGCCCTGTCTCAAATGCCCCTCTTCCAACACCCTAAACAAGTAAACCTTCTTTGTCATATTACCATAAGAAAATTCCCAACTTTGTATTTTCAACCACATACCTGCCATTCCCCAGTATCCACCTGGCCCCTCCCACAACTCTCCCCCCAGTTCCATTGACCATCCAAACCACCCTCTTAACTCTACCCATCAAGCATGGGTAACCCAACCCAATAGTAACACTACTCTCCATTCATATCCTTCAATGACAAACTACACACTTACAACTTACCATGGATTATGCCCATATGAACATTGGCTCACAAGCTTCTTCTCCCTTTCTCTTTCCTGTAAACTTATCTTCCAAAAATAGCTCTGTGTCTGCACAATTTTTCCTTAATTAATATCAGTAATATCATATAATATTTGTCCTTTGATGCCTGGCTGGCTTCATTCAACCTAAGGTCCTTAAGAATCATTCATGTTATCCCATGTGTTAGCATGGTATTCCTTCTTTCAGCTGAGTAATATTCCATTGAATGTATGTACCACATTTTATTTATCCATTCATCTGTTGATGGGCATTTCAGTTGATACTAACTTTTGGCAATAGTGAATAATGTCTCTATGGACATTGGTGTGCATATATCTGTCTGTATCCTTGCTTTCAATTCTTTTGGATATATACCCAGTAGTAGAATTACTGGATTATATGGCAGTTATATAATTAGCTTTTCAAGGAACCTACAAACTGTCCTCCACAAGAGCTGAACCATTCTACATTCCCAACAGTAATGGATGAAGATTCCGATTACTCTGCATCCTCTAAAAGCACTTGTAGTCCTCTGTTTTTGTAATAGTCACCAGTCTAATGAGTGTAAGATGGTTTCTCATTGAAGTTTTTATTTGCATTTCCCTAGTTGCTAGTCATGTTGAGCATTTTTTCATGTGCTTTTTAGACATTTGTAATTCTTCTTTGGAGAAGTGTCTTTTCAAGTTGCTTGCCAATTTTTAAAGTGAGTTGTTTGTCTTCTATATTCAAGGTGTAGGATTTCTTTATATATGCTGGATATTTGGCTCTTGTCAGATATATGGTTGCAAAATATTTTCTCCCATTGTGTAGGCTCCCATTTTACATTCTTGATAAACTCCTTTAAGGAGCAAAAGGTTTTAATTTTGAGGAGATTGTATTCATCTATTTTTTCTTTCCCTGCTTGTGCTTTGGGTGTGAAGTTCATGAAAACATTTTTTAAATTCAAGATCCTGTATATATTTTCTTACATTATCTTCCAAAGTCGTTATGATCTTGGCTTTTATATTTAGATCTTTGATGCATCATGAGTTGATTTTTGTATACGTTGTGAGATAGCATTCCTTTCTCATTCTTTTGGATATTGGTATCCAATTCTCAAAGCACTACTTGTTGAATATGGCATTCTCTCCCAGTTGATTGGACTTGGTGGCCTTGTTAAATATAAGATGACTTTATATGCAAAGATCTATATCAGAACTCTTAATTGTGTTCCATTTGTTGGTATGTCTATCCTTGTGCCAGTATCATGCAGTTTTGACCACTTGAGTTTTGTAATGTTTCAGGGCAATAGTGAATACAATTTTAGGGCCAGGTAGTGTGATTCTTCTGAATTCATTTTTCTTTTTCAATATGTCTTTGGTTATTCAGGACCTCTTCCCCTTCTAAATAGATTTCATAGCTTTTCCAAATCAGTAAAAAATGCTGTGTTGGTTTTTATTGAAATTGCATTAAATCTGTAGATTAGTTTGGGTAGGATAGACATCTTAATGATGTTTAATTTCCCTATCTATGAGGGGGTATATTCCATTTATTTAAGTCTTCTTTGATTTCCTTTAACAGTGTGTTACAGTTTTCTGTGTAAAGTCATTTACATCTTTAGTTGAATTTATTCCTAAGTATTTGATTCTTTTAGTTACTCTTGTAAATGATAGTTTTTCAAGATTTTCTCCTAAGATTGCTCATTATTGCTGTACAGCAATGCTACTGATTTTTGTGCATTGATCTTATAACATGCAACTTTGCTGAACTCATTTATAAGTTCTAGAAGCTTCAGGGTTTTCTATGTATAGGATCATGTCATCTGCAAAATAATGAAAATTTTACTTCTTCCTTTCCAGTTTGGATGGATGTCCTTTATATCTTTTTGGTGCCTCAGTGCTCGAGAATAGTAGCAGTGATAGTGGGCATCCTTGTTTTTTTCCTGATCTTACAGAGGATGTTTTTAGGATTTCACCATTGAATATGATGTCAGCTGTGGGTTTTCCATATATACCCTTTGTCATGTTCAGAAAGTTTCCTTCGATTCTTGTCTTTTGTAGTGTTTTTATCAGGAAATGGTGCTGTACTTTCTTGGACACTTTTTCTGCATCAACAGATATGATCATGTGATTTTTTTTCCTTTCAATCAGTTTATGTGGTGTATTACATTTATTGATTTTCTTATATTGAAACATCCTTGCATACCCGGGATAAAACTAACTTGTTCCTGTTGTATAATTCATTTGATGTTTTGTTAAATATGATTAGCAAGCATTTTTTTGAGGATTTTAGTATCTAGGTTCATTAGAAAGGTTGGTTTATAATTTTCTTTTGTTGTGGCATCTTTGTTTGGCTTTGGTATTAGGTAATGTTGGCATGATAGATTGAGATTGGCAATGCTCTTTCTACTTCTATTTTTTGTAAGAGTTTAAGCAGGATTGTTTTTTCTTTCTCAAATATTTGGTAGAATTCACCTGTGAAGCTGCCTGGTCTTGGGCTCTTCTCTTTGAGAGGTTTTGAAGACTGATTCATTCTCTTTACTTGGGATTGTTCTGTTGAGTTCATCAATTTCTTCTTTTGTCATTGAAGGCTGCTTGCGATTTTCTAGGAATTTGTCCATTTCCTCTAAATTATCCTTCTTGATGACATAAAATATTTCAAAGTGTCCTTTCAATATACTCTTTACTTCTGTGGGGTCAGAGGTGATATCCTCTCTTCAGTTCTTACTTTGTGTATTTGCATCTTCTCCCTCTTTTTCTTTGTTAGTTAGCTAAGGGTTTGTTAATTTTATTGATCTTCTCGAAGAATGAACTTATGTTTTTTAAAAAAATTTTTCTAGTGCTTTCTTTCTATCTATTTCATTTCATTCTGTTCTAATTTTTGTTATTTCCTTCTTTCTACTGCCTTTGTGGTTAATTTGTTGCTCTTTTTCTAATTCTTCCATGTGTGCTGTTAGTTCTTCAATTTTGGCTCTTTCTTCTTTTTTGATATATGCATTTTATGGCTATGAATTTACCTCTATGTACAGCTTTTGCTGGATCCCATAGGTATTGATATGTTGTGTTGTCATTTTCATTCACTTCAATGTAATTCCTGATATCTTTTAGATTTACTCCTTGACACACTTTTTGTCTAATTGTGTGTTTTTTAACTTCCATATCTTTGTGCCTAACCTGCTTCTCTGTGCCTTACAGATTTCCAGCTTCATTCCATTGTGGGCAGTGAAATTATTTTGTATCATTTCAATCTTTCTGAATTCATTTAGTATTTTTCTGTGGCCTATCATGTGGCCTACCTTGGAGAATGATCCATGTGCACTCAACAATAATGTATATCCCACTATATTTGGGATTAGTGTTCTGTATATGCCTATTAGGTCCAGATTTTCTAATGTATTATTCAAAGGCTTGGTTTCTTATTGATTCTCTGTTGAGATGATCTGTCTAATGGTGAGAATGGTGCAATAAAATCTCCCACTACAATTGTAGAGGCATCTATTTCTCCACATAATTTTTCCAATGTTTGCCTCATGTATTTTGAGGCACCCCTGTTAGAGGTATAAAAGTTTCTGATTATAGTTTCTTCTTGAAAGATTACCCCATTCACTAATGTATAGTGTCTGGCTTTGTGTCTTAAAATAGGTTAGCATTTAAAGCCTGTTTTTGTCCAATATTAATATAACTACTCCCACCCTTTTTTGGTGGCTGTTGTGTGTAAGATTGTTTTCCAGCCATTCATTTTCAGCCCCTTATGTCCCTGGGTCTAAGATGAGTTTCTTGTAGACAACATATAAATGGGTCTTATTTCCTTATCCATTTTTAAAATCTGTGTCTCTTGACTAGTGAGTTTAATCCATTAACATTCAGTGTTATTACTCTGAAGAATTACTTTCATTAGCCATATTTTCTTTGGGCTTATGTATGTCACATTTTGCTTTTATTTCTCATTTTGACTTTTTAATTGTTCTTTAACTCTCCTCCATCTCTCTCTCACCTGTTTTTTCCTTTCAACCTGCAGAACTCCGTTTAATATTTCTTGAAGGAGAGGTTTCTTATTGGCATACACTCTTAAATTCTGACTATCTGTGAATACTTTGAACTCTCCCTCATTTCTGAATGCCAGCTTTGTTGGATAGAAAATTCTTGGCTGGAGGTTTTTTTTCCTTTTAGTACCTTAACTATGTCATACCACTGCTTTCTTCCCTTCATGGTTTCAGATGAGAAATCAGCACTTAATCTTATTGAGCTTCCCTTGTATATGATGGTTCTCTTTCCTCTTGCTGCTTTCAGTATTTTCTGTCTTGAGCATTGGGCAGTTTGACTAGTATATGTTTTGGAGTAGACCTGCTGGGATTTATAAATTGTGGGGTTCACTGCACTTCCTGAACATGTACATCCATCTCTCTTGATAGGGTTTGGTCGTTTTCAGCCATTATTTCCTCAACACTCATTCTGTTTCCTTTCCCTTCTCTTTTCCCTCTGGGATGCCTATAATGTGTGTGTTTCTTCATTTTCAGTTGTTCAAATCCTTAAGTTCCACCTGCATTTTTGTCTCTTTTCACCTATGTGTTCTACTATGTGTTTATTTTCAGATACACTGTCTTATGCATCACTAATTCTTTCCCCTGCCTGTTCTAATCTGCTGTTATGTGCCTCCAGAGTATTTTTGATTTCTTGGATTGTGCCATTCATTGCCATCATATCTTTTATCTTTTTATGTATGTTTACAATTCCTTCAATATGCTCTCCCAGTGTCCTCTTAAAATCCTTGACCTCTTCTTTCACTACAATAAGTTAGTCCATGATATTTGTTCAGATGGCTTTGATTAGTATTTCAAAGTTCTGCCTTTCTTCCTGGTTTTTCATGTATTCACATGAAGACCTGGGCATGTCTCCATGTTTCTTAGTATTTTTTGTAACTTTTTGTGCTGTATGCTCATCATTTATCTTGATGGGTTTATTCAGGAGATTTCCTTCTCTCTCTTCTCTAGGCTTTTATTTAGGTGATTTTTTTGTGTTTTCTCTTTGACACTTTGTTCCTATTTTTCTATTTCCTTGTTGTTGTCTATTTTCCCTTGAAGAAAAAATATTAGGGCCAGAGAAAGTGAAAGGGGAAAGAAAAGTAAATGGATAATAGTAATAAAAACAGTAAAACTTAGAAAAGGAGCCATATAAGACCTTGGGAAATGATTATTTAAATCATATAAGCTGTGTAGAATAGTAGGAATAAAAAAGTTGAGTACCAACAATGGAATGGGAAACTGAATAGAAAAAATATATACAGAACACACTAAAAGGCCAAAATGATGAGAAGAGAGGGAAAGAGAAAAGACCAAAAGAAAACAGGTGAATAATATAATGCATACAGGATAGACAAGATAGAAATAAAAACCAGAAAAATTGAGGACCAAAAAACAGAGGTGGAATGTAAGAACACCAACAGAAATCAGAAGATAGAAAAATGAAAGAATGTAAAGAGATATCGTTGGCAGACAAAATTGCTATACACAGAAAAAGGGAAACCAATAAAGAGGAAACATAGCATACGAGAAACTAGCCAGCAGCACCTAATTAAAAAAAGAAAAGGAAAAGGAAAAAAGGGGTGGAAGAAGGAGGAAAGGAAAATGAAAGCACATACAAAAAACAAACAGACAAGCAAGAAGTCAAACACAAACAAAAGAAAATCAGCCTTCCCTCTTAGGCCCCTAAGAGCTTCTTTGGCTGCCAGCATTCATCAATCAATTACCTTGTAACCTGCCCTCTGCAGGTTTTGAAGCAGGATTTAGTGAGTAAACAAAGTTAAATTTTTAAAAGTAACCTTATTTTATGAAAAATAAGAAACCCAAAAGAAGCTAATACAAAAATAATGTCTATATTCTCCCTGTCCTAGATTATCAGCTGGATGTTTGATATCCTGGTGGATCACTGCTCTAAGAGGAGCAAGGAATTGAACTAGGGACCTCATCTATTCAAGGCAGGATCTCCTCCACTGAACTAACCTTTCTCATTTGGTGAGTGAGCTCTTCCAAAATTTATCCAATCACTTTCCATCAGGCAGGTTTGACTCTTTGAAGTTGGGTACATTCCTGCTGATTAGGAGTCTGTCCATCCTGTCCCCTTTCTATTCTTATTGCTTTCTTTCCCAGGATGGCAGGATGCAATAACCTGTTTGAGAAGATTACCCACTCACCTCTCCTGGTCAGTGTGAGTTCCCTTCTGAAATTCAGATGGGACCCTTGCAACTGAACTCACCATGGAAAAATAGCTCTCAACCTTCTTCCAGACCAACCACTCCTTCCAGGCGACCCTAAATAGACTCTTGGAAGCTTATTAAGTGCTTCCTACTGCCCACCTCCCTTAGGGATGTTGAAATTTTGATAGTTTTCAGCACAGGACTAGTCAATTGCTTGACTCTGCCCTCTCCCAGGCCAAGTTTCTCTATCCTAAGTCTAAGTAAATCAGGCTTCCTCAGCAAGTTTGCCTTGCTGCTCTTCCTGGTGCCACCTCAAGCTGGCTGGTAAGCACCCCAAAGCTCAAATGTCATCCAGACAGTCAAACCCAGAGAAAAGAAACCCCTCTCCACCCCTCACCAGAAACCTCTCACTGGATGACTGGCAGGAGTTAGAGCACACAGCAACCTCCTGAATAGAAAGTGAGGCTTAGCCATCCACAGTTTCCAGCTACAGAGTGAAAACCTCACTGTTTTACCTTGAGCAACTTTCCCCCTGCCCAGCTCCCTGCAGATTGATGTCCTGAAGCCTCCTGGTCTGTGGGTTCCCAAAACAGCCCACTCAAGCAGGATATTACACCCACTCAGCTGTCCTTTGTGAGAGAGATATTGAGTGTACTTTTAAAGTGATGCCATCTTGCTGCTTCTCCCCACTACTGATTCCCTACATCTTTCATTACTAGGATGAATTCTAATGTCTCTGGCTCCATATCCGGAATACATAGAAATTTTATGTAACAAAGTTCATCAGAGTTTCTGAGGGATTCTGAGAATGATGTTAATCCCAACGAGACCAGATATATTATGCCTATCACTCTTTAATTTCAATGTTCTATAAAACATGAAAGAACACTTTCTTGCATCCCTTGAAATATCATCCAGAAAAGGATTACTTGGTTTTATCCCCATATAATAAACTTTCTTAGAGACGGTTTAGATTGCATAAAAATTATGTCAAATAATAGAGAATTCCCATATATCTTACCCACTCCTCTCTCACACTTTCCCATATTAATAACATATTACATCACTGCGGTATATTTGTTACATTGATGAACTAATTTTGAAACATTGCATCTAAACAAAGTCTATACTTTGTTATGATTAACATTTTTCACTCTACATTTCTATATGGTTTGACAAATTGTATAGTGCAATGTCATGTGGAACAACTCAATCCCCAAGTAACCTATCTTCTAGACTCTACCTCTGTGAGTCTGCTCAATATCTTATTTCAAATAAGTGAGTCCATGCAATATTTGTCCTTTAGTGACTGAATTACTTCACTCAAAATGAGGTCTTTGAGATTCATCCATGTTGATGCATATGTCAATAGTATATTCCTTCTTACAACTAAGAAGTACTCCATTTTATGTATATACAACATTTTGTTTATCTATTCATCTGCTTATGGACACTTGGGTTGATTCCACTTCTTGGCAATTGCAAATAATGCCATGATAAATGTTGGCATGGATATATCCATTTATGTCCCTTCTTTCAATTATTCTGTGTATATTCCTAGTAGTGGGATTGTGAGATCATATGGCAATTCTACACTTAGCTTCCTGAGAAGCCATCAAAGCATCCTCCAAAGTGTCTGCACCATTCTACATTCCCATCAGCAGTTGATGAATGTTCCCATTCTTCCACATCTTCTCCAACACTTGTTGTAGTTTTCTGCTTTTTAAAAATAGCATCAGCTTAATAGGTGTAAGATGATGTCACACTGTAGTTTTGATTTGCATTTCCCTAATAGCTACTTTTGTTGACCATATTTTCATGTGTTCTTTCTCCATTTGTATTTCTTCTTTAGAAAAATATCTATTCAAATCTCTTGCCTATTTTTAAAATAGGCTTTTTGTCTTTTTTATTTTGGATATGTAAGATTTTTTTATATACGCTGGATGTGAGGCCCAAATCAAATAGGAGTTACCCAAATATTTTCTCCCATTGAGTTGGATGACTTTTCAGTTTCTTGACAAACTTCTTTGAAGCAGAAAAGGTTTTAATTTTGGGAAGGTCCCATTAATCAATTTGTTTCTTTCATTGTGCATGTTTTGGCTGTAAAGCATATGAAACCATTTCTCATTACAAGATTGCATAGTTGCTTCCCTATGTTATCTTCTAGGAGCTTTATGAACTTTACTCTTATATTTAAATCTTTGATCTATCTTGAGTTAATTTTTGTATAGGGAATGAGATGGTGATCCTCTTTCACTCTTTTGGATATGGATATTCTATTCTCAGAACATCATTTGTTGAAGATAATATTCTTTCCCAGTTGAGTGGGATTATTGGCCTTATCTAATATCCATTGGCTAAACATGTGCTGGTTTATATATGAGCTCTCACTTCAGTCCCATTGGTAAGTATATCTATCTTCAAGCCAATACCGTGCAATTTTCACCACCAAAGCTTTGTAGTATTCTTTAAAGTGAAACAGCACAATTCTTCAGATATTATTTTTCAAGAAGTTTTTGGGTATTTGGGGCCCATACCTTCCAAATAAATTTTATAATTGGCTTTTTCTGTTCAGAAATAAAACACTGTTAGAACTTTTATTGCAAGTACATTGAATCTATAAGCCAATGTGTGTAGAATAGACATCTTAATGATATGCAGTCTTACAATCCATGAACATTGAATATTCTTCTATTTATTTAGATCTTCTTTGATTTCCTTTAGCAATATTGTGTAATTTTCTTTATACAAGTTCCTTACACCCTTAGTTAATTTTATTACTAGATATTTGATTCTTTTAGTTGCTATTTTAAATGTTTTTTTTCCCTTTATTTCCTCCTCAGATTGCTCATTATTAGTGTACAGAAATGCTACTGATTTTGGCAAGTTGAGCTTATATCCTGCCACTTTACTTGTTTTGCAGCTCTAGAAGCTTTGTTGCAGATTTCTCAGGGCTTTATATATATATAGGATCAGGTCATTAGCAAATAGTGAAGTTTTCACTTCTTCCTTTCTTATTTTCATGCATTCTATTTCTTTTTCTTGTATAAATGCTCAAGCAAATACTTCTAACACAATATTAAATAAGAGTGCTGATTGTGGGCATCCTTGTCTTCTTTCAGATCTTAGAAGTAAAACCTTTAGCCTTTCCCAATTGAGTATGCTTTTAGCTATGGGTTTTTCATATATTCCATTTACCCCATTGAGACAGATTCATTTTAATCTTATCGTTTGAAGTGTTTTTATGAAAAAGGATGCCGATATGGTCAAATGAATTTTCTGCATCAATATACATGATCACGTGTTATTTTCCTTTAATCTATTAATGTGATGTATTACATTAACCCATTTCATCTAAATTGTCCATCTTGTCTGTTTTGGTCAGCCACAGGCATGCCTTTTGAAATATACCAAAGATTGGTCGGTCTTTATAAAGGGTATTTATTTGGGGTAGAAGCTTACAGTTACCAGGCCACAAAGCATAAATTTCTTCCCATACCAGAGTCCACGTGTTGGGGGAAGATGGCTGCCGACGTCTCCAGGGTTCAGGCTTCCAGGTTCCTCTGTTCC
>PVKH010006788.1:0-20755 GCA_004027955.1 Chaetophractus vellerosus | reverse complement strand
GGTGTCCACAGTCAGGACGCAAGTCCTGGACAGCAAGTGCGCCTCCTTTAGAGCTCTCTGTAAAGCTGAGCCCGGTGGGGATGTGGTGCCAATGGCTGGTTCAAGCGCAGGGGCTAACTGACTTCCCCGCCTGCCGCCCTTCGTTTCCGGAGACGTTTCAGATCTAGACAACAAAAACTTGAGTTTGTGAAACTGCTGCCGTCCCTCCCGTACTCGCCCATGTTCTTACGTGGTGTTTTTGGCCTGTAGTCGCGAAGTAGTCATTGATATATTTTACACATGGCAAGTTACCTGTTTTGAAGGGGAGTTGGGTGGGAGTGGGGGACGGAAAGGATGTATATGAACTGCGAAAACTGAATTCGGAGATATAGGCAACGAAGTCAGCGCTCAGCATTCGAGATAGTGAGAATCTCATTATTCTTGTAGAAAGAGCGTCAGCCTGTGGTGACATTTTGTATTGCTTTAAAAAGGCTTCCCTTTGATTACTTAACATAAGGAGGTGGAAACCTGCAGTTAACTATTTGTTCACTGGGTTCATCTGTCTCCATCCTTCTCTGAGATTTTTAACTGCTCACTGATGCAGGGCTCATTCCGGGACATAAACACATAAAGCTTTGGTTCAGGGGGAATATTATGTTTGGAAAGTGTCAGTTTATCTCATCAGGCTTTGGGAAAAAGCAATAACCCTAATGATGTCATTTTCAGACTACCTGAAGTCTGAGAATTTATTAATTTAAAAGCAACAGACTGCATTGTAGCCAGTAAATATTGCCTGTCCCTTGATGATTTACTTAATCGAATAACAATTTACAGTTTAATGGGGCATCATTTGCAGCAACCTGCTTTTCTAAGCTTAGCTCTGAACCATCTACCTTGAGGGCTTGAGCAAGTCATTTATTTAATCTTTTTAGGTTTCATCTTTTTCATGTGTAAAACAAAAGGGTGGACTAAGGATCTACTTTCTAATACCTCTTATATCCCTAGACTCTCTGTTTCTAATGTCTTAATGTGAAGTGTTATGTTTAGACCTTGAAAATGTTCTAAAATTGATTGTGATGAATGCATAATTCCATGATTATATTGAGAGTCATTGACTGTGCACTTTGGATGGATTGTATGGTGTGTGAATATATCTCACTAAAACTTCCTTTAAAAAGCCTATTTGGGCAACATAGAGTCATTTTCCAATTGTATTTTTCTGATGTTTTCTGACTGGGCAAAATTCATTTAAATTATATTACTAGAAAAGTGTCAGTAGAGCCAATTTGGTAATTTGCCATTTTTTTCTACTTTTATAAAAATTATTATAAATATCTTGTGCTTACTCTTCCCAGCCTGAGTTGGGTGTGATGGAGAAATAGTCTCCCACTGTCTTGGGAAAAGAGACCCCAGAAGGGCAGAGATTTTAGAACTCAGAAAATCCCTCTTGTATAACCTTCCATTCTGTAAGCCTGGCTCTGTTTAAACTACATATGTGGTTCCTAAAATAAGATGTAAATGATGGTTGATGCTAACAAGTCCACGAGAAAGAGCCTTATTTGTGGACTCTAAAGTTGTTTCTAAACAAAGAAGTTTATTTGGACTATGGTTTTAAGAAACTGCTAAGTGCTTTCCTAGTGTTTTAAAACCTATAGAAATCTTAAATATTTTGCTTTACCAGATTCTAAACCTTTATGCCTTTTTAGAAAATTCAAACTAACTAATTTTTTTAATAGAACCTTTTGTTCTTTTTAATGATAGTTTGGGGGAAGAATGAGACTCTATTCTTAATAAAAAGAAGAAAATCAGTAAAAACCTGCAATAATGGTCTTAAGTCTTATCAGAAAACTCTTGATATGGGAATCAGGACTCGTGTTAAATTTTTAGCTATGCCATATAAGAATATTGTGACATTGAGAGAGTTATTTTTCTATTCCTTTTAATTGCCCATCTGTAAAATTCTTCCTCTGGGCAATGAGTGGTTCTGATTGTACTTGACTCACAGACAAGATATGGTGGGATTAGTAATTCCCTTGCTCAGCAATTTGAGTTTTTCAAATAAAACATCCTATATTAATCAAAACTTTTATTGTATCATTAATAGAACAACACCCTGTAATTTGTTCCACTTAATTATCACTGTGATCATTTCATTAAATACAGGCAAAAATGTTTCTTCTTTTTTCATCATTTTCATTGCCACTAAACACATACCTTTGTAAAATTGAACACAGTCCAAGTTGTCAGCATTACTTGGTGTCAGATAGTATTTGAAATAATCTTATAATCAGGTTGTCTCATTTTCCCAAACACACCTCTTTCTGTTCTGGTCATTTATTTAGCATAAAACACCATCAAAGAGTTCTAACTTCCTGAAGCTATTAACTCATGTAGACACATGCAATTCATATATCAAATATGCAGGAGAGCCAGATAGGTACAGCAATGGTAAAAGAATATCTCTTTAACTCTGTGTATACATAGAAACTTAAACTTAATTTTTCTCAAAGTGTTAATTTTATTCTTCATTATTATGCTTTCACCAAAATCCATCTCATTTTTACACATGAATGTATATGACATATGAAGATATGAACTAGCTCATTGCAACATGGAAGGATGTTTGCTCTGGGGTGGTGGGTGATGAATTAACATTTATTTGTTGATTACTATTAGATTTCAGCTCCTTTTTAGTTTCAAAAAAGAAAAGGAAAATACCAGAAAATGTACACTTAGAGTTTTCATTACTTTTTTATTGATGCAAAAATTTCTCTCTCCAATGGAGATCGAAGTAAAGACTAAAAGGTACCTACATTTAAGAAGAGGTTATTATAGGCCATTTGATAAAGTTAGATAGTACAGTGATGATAGTATTCCTACAGTGTATAAAGTATCTATTTAGAGTTCCCGATATTTTCATCCATTTCTTTCTCTGTTTGAGTATCAACATTTATATTCTCTTTTTCCTTTTTTATTGAACAGAAAACCGTATATTTTTCAGATAGGACTAGATCCAAATGTGCGGTGGTATTCAGTAGTTGTTTTATGGGAACTTATTTTCATAACCCATTATTGTAGTGTATGTTCCAAGAATGAAATCAGCTTTTACTGCATCCTCTCTTATTTATCCAGCCAGCTCTCAATTATCCATTCCATTGAAGGGGAAATCAGAGCCCTGCATAGTCCAAAACAAAACTCATCAAAGGATTTGACTTTGAGGTGAGGTACTTCTATAAACCTGCCTGCATCTGGTCTTCTAAGAATTTACAGTGTTTCCACGTAATGAAACTAAACTGAAGAGGATGATTAATCAGAATTTAGACAGCTGTCCAGCTTCTCTGCCTTTTTTTTCTTTCAGCTCTTCCTCTATCACCCCATAAACTAATGTAAAATCCTGACCAAAGTCTAGACTAAAAGTATTCCTGAGATGAGGAAACCAAGTAATCTTTGAAAATCATAGAAATACATTTGGTGTACATGGGGATATCACAAAGGAAACATCCCATAACCATGGAAAACGATATATTCTTCTGGCTTTCCTCCAATTATATTTCCATCAAGTCATTTGTTTAGATCTGCAAACTCATATTTTCAGCTTTTACTAAAATTTTACCCTCACTTGATAATTTTTCTTAAACAAGTTTCTAATTTTATCACTTTATGAGTTTCCATGAATGAATGGATAATGAAAGACAAACTTTCTTCATATACATTAGTTTAGCAGCCAAGTAGATCGTTTCCCCAACAGGATGTTCATCCTTTGCTTAATGGAAAAAAACAAACAAACTTGCTGCTAGTAACAGATTCTGGGGTACTATATATAGTAGAAACCAGTAATATTGAATCCATAAATAGCCAGGGCAGATTGGAGCTTGAATTAAAGAGGCTTCCTTTTTGGTTAGTTTCACTTGCTTTAAGTATTCCAAATTGTGATCATGTTAACAAAGGAATTTAAATAATCTGTAGATTAAGTTATCGAACAGCCTCCAAAATGCAACATTTTCTTGGTATAAATCACAAAGATACTGCCATCTCAGAAGTTAATGTAAGTAGAATTTTATCCTTTTCATTTGTAGTGTCTAGTTTTAGCCAGTCTAGATTACTTTATTTGAACTGTGAATGAAAAAAGATAACTTCTTCCCACTTTCTGTCTTTCATGCAAAGGACTAGAGCATGTCTAACTTCCTTTTTCCTATATTTTTCTTTAATTTAGTTTTTGTCATATCACATTTAGTTTTGGTTACTTTAATTTTAAAATTTCCTCAATTGACCATGAACTTTTTGAATACCAAATCTTATCTTCATCAGTATATCCTCCAGCTCTGCCAAAAGTTGGCACCTAGAAGCTGCTTCACTCTTTTTTACTTTGCATTGAATAGAATGGAATTAATGCAAATAAGGACTTAGTTCCTCCACCTGGCAGGGCATGTCATTCATGGGTTACAAAGAAACTTTCCCAGAGAACTTGGGAATTGACGATAGATATAATGGCACCCCCACCCCTCTAAGAACTAGAACAGAAAATAAAAACCTGATGAAGGAACAGATGTATGCCAGGTCATCTTTGTGGGAAGAATGATTCACAGGGCAGCAAGACATGATGGCACCTTAATAATGTATTAGTGGGGAAAAAGTGTCTATTAGTAAGGGACTTGTGATTGAGAGTGGAAAAAGCTTTGGTCAGTAGTGAAAACAAAGAAAAATAAGAGTGGTTGAGCCAAATGTAGTTATTGGGGGTTCTTACCCATCTAAACCCTTTCCTTAGGAGTGAAAGTCACCCTGGCTACAAGATAGGACTTGCCTAACCGCTGTGGCAGGTGTAGCTTTTTTGTAGAGATGAGACTCATCATAAAAACCTAATGCTATTAAATACTCAAATCATGTAATTAACTTCTCCATGCTCTTATTCCATGATCATCAAAAAAAAAAATCTTTTTTTCATAATGTGACTTCTTATATAGCTAGTTTACAAGGTGAGGATGCCCTAGCTGAAAAATTATGAGCATTCTCTCCCCTTGGAAATAATTGTTCTTACGTCAACCAGTTAGCTGGCTTATGGGTTCAGTTAGTGAGGATTCATCCCTGAAAGATGGAACAACTTTTAGTTAGCAGCCCAAAGAAGCTTTTAAGTGTTCAGGGCTAAAGGCTAGACATTGAACATCATCTTGAGAGCCCTTGCAAGGGCCAGTCACTCAACCAGTCATTCCCCAGGTGACACACAGGTGACATCACTGTTGTGGGGATTTATTTTCATTTCTTTAATATCTTTTGGTGCTCTCTGACTTAATAAGCCCATTATCAGTAGGGAAACCATATAACCTAGTATGTCCAAGACAGTCTTGGTTTTATGCTTGTTGTCTTACTGCAATGTTTAATGACATCCTCTTTTACTCTCAAAAGCACACCATTTAGATGATAAATTATATGGCCATTATAATTATTGTCACTTCCATGTCTATATGTCTGTTTCTATAGTACTTAATTGTAAGAAACACATTCTTCATCCTGGTAAACTGTGTATTTCTAACAAGCATCAGGTACAAGGAAATATCAGTATGGGGTTGTGTGCCCGTTTCATGCCAAGAATAAGAGAGAACACCTAGATCATAGCCTGGACACCCCAGAGTGTTGTATTGGATGTGGCACATTGAGGGGCCCATGGATTGTAAAGAAAACAAAATTGACCTGATATGTCAAAGGAATAGTGATGTTTGAAATTCACCTGGGAGCTACACTTAGCTTTGAAGATATCTAAGGAAGGCCACTTTCAGTCAGATGCTGAAACCTTTTCTAAACCAGTTGCATGATTCCCATTCTGTTTTTCTGCTGTGAGGTTTCTCAGTAACCCCATTGTCAATTTAGATCTAAAAAGACACTGGTGATGTCTACAAAATTGAAGGAAACTTGCAAGTCCTTTCATACTGGTAAGATATAATTGTATCAGTCGGAAATGGTGATCTGGCCTGGGACAGCCAAGAGTATGATAAGGACAGCTGTTGCCAAGTTTAATTAATTCCTAATTAGATACCTTTGTGTTATTTGGTTCAGCAAGCTCTTGAGTGTCTCAGATACTCAGAAAACAAAAGGGACAGAGAAAAGGAAAAGTGAGAATGTATACAAGTTAAGGTACGCTGTAGTTTTGGCTTCATTAATACAGTAGAATGAAGGGAGAGGGCCCTCTCCACCATGTCAAACTCTTTTCAGCACATTTCTAAATATTTTCCGTAGTAGTTTGGAGGTTTCTGTATATGGGATTCCAAATCAGGGAAGGATATTAGAAGACTGCTAGCTGTCGTATACATAATTAAACTTATAACAAAGCATCCTAAAACCTAGTGGTTTAAAACAACAATCATTTATTTAGTTCCTTATGCTCCAAGTTGGCCGTTTGGCCAGGACTCAGCTGGGTAGTTTATCTGGTTTCAGCTAGAATTCATTTTACTGCAGTCTACTATAGATCTGTCTAAGTAGCTCTGCTTTTGGGGGTTGTCCAGGACAACTTGGCACTCCTTCATAGTCTTTCATTCAATAACAGGCTTGCCTAGGCTTGTTCCTCAGTGGAAGCAGGGTTCTGAGAGAAAGCAGAAGCATGAAAGGCTTCTTGAGGCCTTGTCTTAGAACTGGCAAACCATCACTGCTGTCACATTCTAGTGGCCAAGACAAGTCACCAGCCCAGCTCAAATGTAGGGGAGGGGAAATAGTCTACCTTTTGAATGGAAGGAGCTGCAAAGTCACTTTGCAAGAGGTGTCAAAAAAGAGTGATTGGTAGGATGAGGACTATTTTTGCAATTAGTTCACCACTCAGTAATAGTGGGGGATGTGACAGCAGCAGGGATCCTCACTGCAAGTCCTCAGCACAATGTTCACAGTGTATACTCTTCTATATTCTTGGGGGAAAATATGATGTACTGGAGAGGCTAAAGCACTATCCTTTAAGGATACTGCTTCCTTCTGCTAAAACCTCAAGTTTCCCACAATAAAATTATGGAAAGTTCAATGTCAGTGTGTTCATGTGTGTGTTTGTTTTGTGAGAGAGATTTCGATGGAATATAGGCATGAAGTTCACGGTCAGTAGCTGCATGTAGTAGGGAAAGGGTTGTTAGAAAGATGAGAAGGTGACTTAGAGGTTCATCTTGTTCAGTCCTGTTATTTGACAACTGAAATCATTGGAGCCTCAAGAGTTTACAAAAAATTCAATAGTGAATTAGCCACAATTCTTAGAGACAACATTGTTCTTAGTGTTATTTATATGTAGACAAAGTCAAGATTTTTGAGCTGCAAAGAACTTTACCATTACTTAGCTATTTGTCTAGGGTCACATTGTTAACCAATCCAAAATTAGCACTCACGTGAATTGACCGTTCAACAAGGATAACAGCAGTCAACAAATACCTATTCAGCTCTTATCTATGTGCACTGTGCTTGGTGTTGAGTATATGGTAATAAACTAATTACTAGAGGGTCAAGGTACTGTCACTCAAAGAAGTTATATTGTGTCTGGAAAACAGACCTCAATCAGCTAGCGTATAACTTTATATAATTAATTATGAAATGGAAGTTTTGCTGAATGTTTTAAGGACAAATAAAGAGGATTGGCATCAGATTGGGCAGACCTGGTGTGGGTTTCAGCAAAAAATGGGAAATCTTCCTTAAGGAAGATTTTGAGGAGTGGGCTGAAAAATAATTAAACAGAAGATGTAAGTTGAGTGAAGACACTGAGGTGAGAAGGAACATGGTTTCCAACTCGTGGAGGCAAAGAGGTGCTTGTCTTTCTTCAGACAAACTGAAGAAGTTCCAAAAGTTGAGGCAGAAACCAGGGACTTTCTGAAGTTGTTCAAATACCTTCCTGTAGGGTTTCAGAAGAGTATTTCTTTGATCTTATTAGGACATGCATATACCAGCAAACATTTGCATATACACAGCCCATTTAAGAAGTCAAGTAGCTTTTTTCCTCAGGAGCACACCTTGGAGATTAAGGTATTACTCCTCTTCAGCACGTATAGCTCTACTTCATTTTATTAAATGGCCCTATTGGATTTTATTGTATCGTAATTTAGCCAGCTCCCCCATTCGTGAAAATGTAAATTGTTTGTAGTCTTGTTATTACAAACAATGTAGCAGTGAACTGTACAGTTAACTTCTTAATACATGCTACATGTGCAGAACTATTGGTAGTAAAACTTCCTGTGATTGAAATTGCTGGGTCAAAGAATATATGGATTTTTTATTTAAAAATAAATTTTTAAATACACTTTCCAAAGAGTGTGCACTTCTAAAAAAAACCCCAACAAAAGTGTATGGGTACAATGTGAACTATGGTCCATGCTCAGTGGCAATGCTCCAGGATGCATTTATCAATTTCAACAAATGTGCCACATTAATGAAGGATGTTGTTTCTGTGGGAGGGTGTGGGAAGTGAGGGGAGTGGGGCATGTGGAAAACCTATAATTTTTGCGTAACATTTATGTAATCTAAGTATCTTTAAAAAAATAAAAAAATACTTTAAAAAAAGTGTATGGGTATACCCCTCCCTTACACTCTCTCCATAACTCTGTAATATTAATGTAACTTCTTTTAAACCAGACTAATAGCCTGGTTTTTATTCATTTAATCCTTATGGGAATAAATGAGAATTATATGAGTAACAGATACATACTCTTGTATATAAGGCAAAAGCTATGGATAGATTGGTACCTAACTTTATTATACATAAGATGAAGCCACAAGTTTGGGGGAGAAAATGTGCTTGTGATGAACTGTTATCATTGCTCTTTCTGCATAAGATGGCTAACTTTTAGAATATAAACTGTGTATTTGTAAGCCATATTTGCTTTCATTTTGAAAGATTAATACTCTGTGAAATCAGATTGGCTGAACTGAAACAGTCAATTAAAAGACAATAATATGTGAGTTGCAAGAGTGTTGATCCTGCTTTTCATTACACAAATGATTTCTAAATATTTGTGTTAGTTCATTGTAGGTACATATATAATGTGTAGGTGATCTAACTAATGCCATTTCATAAGTCCTGTGTAATAGGTCTTATTAAACAATTTCAGTTATTTATTTATTTTTAAAGATTTATTTTTTATTTATTACATATACACCCCTCCCTTTCTGCTTGCTCTTGCTGTGTGTCCATTCTTGTGTTCCTCTCTGTCCGCTCTGTTTCCCCCCGTTGCGGCGACGCGCCGAGACTGGTCACCGCGCAGGTGGCTTCTCCCTGCTTGTGGGCAGCTTCTGCTTCCATTCACGGCTGGCTCTGCTTCAGTTCGCGGGTGGCTGGCTGTGCTCCGTTCGTGGGCAACCTGCCCTGCCCGTGGCAGCTTTGCCCTGTCCGTGGCAGCTTTTTGCCCTGCCCACGGCGTCTCTGCCCGCCCATGGCAGCTTGCCCTTCTCAAGGCGGTCTGCCTGCTAGGAGAGGTCCCTGGGAACCGAACCCAGGGCCTCCCATGTGGTATACCGGTGCCCTATCCACTGGGCTATATGGCCGCCCCCAATTTCAGTTATTTTTAAGTCATATTTTGAACAATTTTTCTAACATTAATAAGCTTGTCAAAAATTTTTTAAAAGCTGAAAGAAAGTACCATCTTCTGCATGTGTGTGAGTATATGTGGTGTGTGTGTGTGTGTGTGTGTGTGTGTGTATACAAAAACCCAAAGCATTGAATACATTTCACCTTGTAATTTTTGGACCTATTATGGAATATAAGAGTAAATTTCATTTCTATAATCACTTTTATGTAGAAAAATCATGACATTATGATTTTTCAACAAGTATATGCTTAATGTAATTTTTTTTAACAATGCAACAAATATTTATAATAGAATTACTATTAGTAACTGTAATTTCATCAATATAGCAGTTTCTACCTGGCATTTAGTTTTAAATGTTCAAATTTGTGGGATGTACACTTTATTCTTCAAACATCTTCTCTATTTGATGACAGATACATCACTTTTCAAGAAGAATGTTATGCTGGTTATAAGACACAGGTTTTATAATTTTGCAGAGGTGATCAGGACTGAAAATATGAATAATGATTTTGCTATAAGATCTGGAGTAAAATGTAATACATCTTTGGGTAGCTAACTTGTTAGCTTAATCTCTTACTCAATCCAAGCCCAGTGGTTGCTAATCTAGTTCTCAAATAGAAAATTTCTTTGAGAATTGCCTGTTTGGTATAAGGTTTAATTGCTTTTCTTATCATACTAGAATGGCAAGCATGCATCTGTTTATTAAAACATATTCTGCATCTGCTCAACTGTTTTTCCTTTTGTTGATAAGAAATATGCTTCCTTGCTAAAATATATAATATAACAAAAAAGAGTAGAGTTTTAGGGTATGGTTTGGAGGTTATCATTTAAAACTGATCCAAAATGTTTGGATAGAAAGGATTTGAATTGCTTGAGAAGTGATTTTTTGTAGATAATATGGATATACCTCCAAGATATTAAAAAAATTCGTCCACTGCTTCATTTTTGTAGACTGTCAATGCACATAGTTTCTGCAGACTACCAACACATAGCAGAGATTGCGTTGCCTAAGAGCCCAATAGCTTGGGCTCTGGATCAAAGCCCTTAGTTTGATTTCTAGCTCTTGTGTCTCAGTTTTCTCATTTGTATAATGAGGATAACGATACTACCAACTTTATTTGGTATGTGTATTTAAGAAGGTATTTAGTATATAGTGCTTTTTTCAATGCCTGGTGCATAGTGGCACTGAACAAATTAGTATTATAAATCACATTTTTCAGTATTCATAATATAAGAATGTCATTTTCTTCATAGTAGTAACATATATGTGAAATTCCTCATTTTACTCATTTAAAGATATATTTCAGTTCCATCTGAGTACATTTTTGGGATTTCATAACAAAATTTAAAAGTATTTTATTAGATATTTCATAGTCCTAATGAATGTTAAGTAACTTTTCAGTTTTATCAATTCAAAGATTAAAAATGAAAGAAAAGCACAGATTTAAAATTATAGCTTTAAAATGTATGATTTTCAAACAAAAACTACAAAGAAAAAATCATTAGCTCTAAAAATATAAGGACACATGTAATTTATTATTTTTAGAAATTGATATTATATATACATTTTAAAAATTTGAATGATGTTAGGCCTTGGAAAGAAAAATGTTTCAAATTATTGTAAGGTAGTCATTTTGCAGATGAAATTATGATTTTAAATACATGGCACATTTTCTCAACTATAATTCAATAGAGGGAGCTCTGCTACTTTTCTTTTGTGAGCATTGTAGGATGTTTTTATTTATTATGATTTTCTAGTGAACTCCAATTTAATAGTGAAAATTATTAAAAACCTGTATTTTTAATATTACGAAAGTTGTTTTTTGGAATTTGAATAATATTATTGTCTTAAAACAAAATTCAAAAAATGCTTCTTCAGATAATACATGTTTTTAAACTCCTGTTCTTAGTTCTTTGTATCCTTTGGATAATAAATCACTAGAAGAAAATAAAGGAGGTATACTCTTGAGAATCATATATATCTCTAATATAGCAAGGCATCAAAGGTGAACAAAGTTTATTTCCACTGACACAATAATGCATGTCCTTGGTATTAATTTTCTGGTAGATATTTAAACTGGAGAGAAAGATAGAAAAAATTACAGTAGGTATACTCTTGAGAACCATTCTTCATGCTAATATAGCAAGGAATCAAAAGGTGAACAGTTTATTTCCAATGACGCAATAATGTGTGTCTTTGGTATTAATTTTCTTGGAGCTATTTGAATAGGACAGGAAAAATAACTGGTATTTATTTTAATTATTCTGCCTAGATTTTTAACTAAATGATTATAGATTTCTACATGGAAACAGGTTTCTTTTTTTTCCCCTAAATATTTCCTTGATTTAGATAACTTCAATTAAAATGGCTTCAAATTTTTAAGAAAACTTATAATATATTCCTACATAAAGGAGTTATGCACTCAATGTGTGAGATTCATTTTTCTCATGGATTTATTATACTATATGATTTTGCAGCTCAAAACTCCAAGAATCGAAACTATATTTTGATTTAGAAAAAGAATATACATACATACCAGTATAGGTTTGAATAGATGGTAAACAATACTTTGCCTTGAGGTGCAATTAAGAAAAACTAAAACATTTTGATATCCCTTTATTTTTTTATTCAAAATAGAAATGATTTTATTGAGTTCAGTAGAAGATGGCATATTCCTACACATTCGACCTTCTAATTTTATTATTAAAATGCTATCATTTAAACAAATGGCACAGTTCTCTGGACAATTTAAGAAATGCCAACACAGAAATAGCATTGAAACATTTCATGTTGAAATTAGAAATCTCCTTATGCTGATGCTAGGAGGGCAGGCTGGGACTTGAAGCATGTAATTTTTTCTTCACAGTTTTAACTAATCACTGCTTTACAGCATTCTTAAAGTAAGTGCTTGTTTTATTCTATTTACTTCTGTTATAAGTTACGGTGGCTACTGGAAACAAATTTTGTGGATTTGAAACGTGCATTTCCTACCTCTTGGTTGGGTGACATTGGACAAGATTTTTAACCCCTCTGATGTCCTACTCTATGCAATGAGGATAATAGTACCTATCTCATAGAGTTGGTTGTGAAGATTATTACATGAATATATGTAAAGCTTGTTCAACACTGTGGTTGTCAAATAATAAACTCTCAACAACTGTTAGTATTAGTCAAGTATTTAAGTAATGCTAGCTATTATTTTCCCCTACCCTAAAATATGATTATATACCCAATTTACCATCTTGGGTACATAAAGAGAAGAGGCCATGGATTGTTCAAAATTATAAAATTATCAGCTGTAGCTCTCCCACCTCCACCTTTTCCCTCTGCTGGCAAAATGGGATATGAGTGAGGGTGATGTCATATTATTTATAGGGCATTCCCTCGAATCTACTCACTTTGTAAAATAAATAAATACTTCACAACTCCAAGTCTTATCCATTATTAGTATCATATTCATTGTGATAGAATTTCCATTTGATAATGAAACATCATTGCTTTGCAATTCTGAGATTGAAAAATAAATTTAAAGGTAAATTTAAATCCCAAAACTAGACACATTGCAGACTGTAGTTCATAGTGTCTGAGAGCACATTGTTGTTTTAGGTCATTAGAGTAAGGAGGGTCAGGCTAACTTAGGAAGCTGGAAGTTGTGTGCTTAAAAGATAGATTTATGTAGCCACTGTAGATTCAGAATGAAATAGAGCCCAGGAATCACAAGATTTTAAGGAAGTAAAAAAAAAAAAAAAAAAAAGGAAACATAGTCTAATGAGTTTCCCAAACTTTGGTCTTGCCTTCCCCCAATCCTTTCTCCTTTCTGCTATCAGAATAATTTAAGACACAAATAGAGTCCTGTAGTTGCTCGCTTAAAACATTTCAAGGGCTCCTATTACAGTCAGGGTAAAATGCAAACTTAGCATAGCATTTGAAGTCCTTCTTACGTTTCTCAGCTCAGACTTTCTTGGAATTCCGTACTCCAATCATACTTCTAAGTGTTTCATGCCTTTCCTATTCTCTGGGTTGTTATTCATGTCTTATTTTAGAAACTGTCTCCTTAACTTCTATCCCATTACCTTCCCTTTGCTTGAATAACTGGTATTCCTATCTTTCAGGGCACAGTTTAGATACTAACTCTTCCAGAAATTCTTCTTGATCTCCTTAAAGTGCTTGTTCTTTGTCCTTCCAGAGTTTATTTCATTTATAATGTTAAACTCTCAATAAACATTTATAATGTTGTGTTCCTGGAAGGCAGGGTCCAGTCTTAATCTTTTTTCCCTATACGGTGTCTATTGATATATGGTATCCCCTAGTACATATGATGATCGAATAAATGTGTTAATCAAAATTAGAATATTTTATTATTAATGAAGACTATTTAAAACAGCAACATATTTTCACAAATAAGAAGTATAAATACTGAGACAATTTTTAAATGATTTTAGATATTTAATTATAGAGTGTTAAATCTTCTGAATTGTGGTATCTTTACATTTTAAAAAAAAACAGTATTTACCATATTCTACCCACACTACGCAAATAAAGTTTGAAATTAAGTAGGACTAATTTTTCTTTCAGATGAGAATACAGATTACATAAAATAAAAACTTTCATAACTATATTCTTCTAAAACTTTGAAAGACATTGAACATAGCCTGCTTATTAAATATGAAATCATACAGAAAAATCTAGAGCTTACTTAAACTAAGTTATTTTTAGAACTGTAGGTACTTAATGATACTAAAATGATTCTTGTTTCTAAGATAATTGTAGGAGCACATTCTCAGTAGGTAGTGAATGAGTGGTATTATCTAATTCTCCTGTTTTTAACTCAGAGATTGAACCTATGAATAAGGGCATTTTCCAGTATATGGAAAAATATTACAAAAGAGATTTCATAAGCAGGTTGATTAATCATGTAGACAGTATATAATATATTCATACCACAGAAAATACATGTGTATCATGTACCATGCCTGGGATGAATTAAAAGAGTAAAATATTAAAGTAAATTTAGAGAAAATATGGTATTATTTTTGCAAAAGTACTACCCATTGGAGAAGAATGCTAACATTTAGTCAAAACCCTAAGAAAAACACAAGAACAAAAATTTTTGAAGGACAGTGTTTCATTTTTACGAAAAAATAAATCTTGTGCTTCAACCTTATATTTTATTAGACCATTAGTGATTTTTAAAAAACATGCAGAATTGGATTATCACAATATCTCATTATTTGATGGTATTAGGTGACTGAAAACTTATTTTAAATCTGTCTAATCTCTACTCAAGACAAAATAACTTTAATTTCTATAACCCTTTAATTTAAAGTCTTTTTTTATACTTTTGGATTTATTTATTTATTTTTTCACTTTACTCTGGATCCTTCCCAGTTGTGAATTTTAACTTCTATGTCATGTTTTTACTCTGTCATTTTCCAGAGAGAATCTTGTTAGTAAATTTTTGCATTTATGGTTTCATTGTCAAGTTGTACCTTGAATTCCTGCCCAGAAATAGTCTTCTAATGTGTTATAAAACTACAACCCAGTTAGACCAATATAGCTGCCATTTATTTAATACTTGTTATGCTCCATGCACAGTAGTATTTCAAATAGGAATGACTAATATATTGATATAACCAATTTTAAGTTTAAAAACTGTGCGTTTTTTAATTTACAAAATCTAATCTCACTTTCAGCCTTTTCAGTGTAGGGCTTTGAATGCAGTATAGTATATGTATCAAAAAGGTAATATCAAATAAAGCCAAGTAAGTGGGGATTTCTTTCTTTAAATGTGTAAGAATAGTTGGACCATATCAGTGACCTGTCAATAGTCAGAATAAATCAACCAAGCTACATGACAACTTTCAAAAATCTTATTCTACTATTAGAAATATTGCTATCCTTCCTATTGACATATATTGCTTGGATTATTGGATTCTTGACATCTAAAATAGGTTTCACCTTAACAATTTTGTGATCCAACAAAATAATCTTCCCACAAACATGTAAGACAATTTATAAATAATAGAGCTCTCAGTTTTCTATGGAAACAGGTTCCAGGGATTCATTTGATAAAATGATTTACACCATTAACATGCTTTGTTTTATAAAATTTATAAAGTTAAATTTAAAGATAAAATATATGATCCCATTAAAAGAAAGTATTCTCTAAAAGTTATGGAAAACAATTGATGATTAAGGGAACAGTTTCTAGTGATGAGATGGGGGGAGGGAGGATTGAGAGGACCTCTCCAGAGAGAAAAGAATGTTATGCAAAGAGATCACTGTGGACTTTTTTTGCGTGTGAACCAGTAGCATCATGCCACAAAATAATTTTTATTTTTCTGATTTGCTCAGACATCTAAGTGATAATAAATTCTAGCAATTACAGATATGAGTATCTCCTCTCAATAACTAATAAAAAGTTTATTTCTTATCTTGAAGGGGGGAGAGTGATGGCTTAGAAATAAATTTCCTACAGGGGAATTTTGATGCAAATCTATCTTGAAGTCCAGAGGATTATTGGCCAAATTTAGCAGTACTTGTCAAATGCTACCATGGCAAATGTGGATTCAGGGCTCTATATCAAATTTTTGGAATTCTGAATGGTATTAGTTTGCTTAATTCTAAGTGAAAACTAACATTAAATCAAGTAATGACAGAGGATGCCATTTAGTAGTGAACTTACATAAATATCTAATGTACCTGTTGGTTTCCACCTGAGGATATCTGAAAATACTCAGATCCGTGGTGAGTGCTGAAGGCATTAAACCTTGCTTCCTCACTGCTCAACATGGGTAGGAGCCCTCATCATACCACTGTAAATACATGTATTTGTTTTTTTTAGTGAGTTGTGGATTTTTTTTTCTTTTAAAAATTGAAATTGTTTGGAAAGGTATGTTATATTCTTTCCTATTGAGTTAGGCACATTATTTATAAGAAGCAAATCTATTTGGACACAAAGCCTAATTCAAGAACTACCAATTCATTATAGTACCTTTTTAAGCATAGTCCCCAAATGTTTGGAATGCTATCCTTCCTAACTTCTTAAAAGTGAAAGTAAACATCAAAGATAGCATAAGGAAATTATTCTTAAACATTATTTTTCCAATAATTTCTGATAGTTCCCATTCCAGTTAACATCATATTAGGTGTTGATGATGTTTCAAACTGACAAATTTTGAGTTTTGCCTCCTTTATTACCCTGGGTCATTCTCAAAAGGAGTATTTCGAGATTTAACCCTAAGAGAAACACTTGGAATAATGGAGGATTAATTACATTTTCCACAGCATTGTGTAGTAGTTTCATAGGCTGAGCTTCCAAATAAGATTGCTATAGACTGGCAGGGGGGCATAAAAATAAAATAAACAGAGGGCAGATGTGGCTTAAGTGGTTGTGCTCCTGCCTCCCACATGGGAAGTCCTGGGTTGTTCCTGGTGCCTCCTGGGGGAAAAAAAAACAAAGCAAAAAAATGAACAACAAGCAAAACAAATGAAAAAACCAACTCAGGAAAGCCATTGTGGCTCAGTGGTTGACCTTCAGCTTCTCACATACGAGGTCCCTGGTTCAAGCCCCAGCCCCTGGTACTTCGAAATAATAATAATAATAATAAAATACAATTTTTCTCACCCCCCCCCAAAAAAAAACAAGAAACCATCAAACAAGTCTCAGAAACACTTATAGCATAAGATCATCTTTTACTTTTCTTTTTTGTTTTTTATTTACTTTGCCTTCTGGAAATATTGCACAATCTAGTAGCTTTCTATTTTGGATGTTTGCAGTATACAGAATGTACTATTAACTTTTTATTAAATAACATTTACTTTCACAACAGAACCGGTATGTACTTGTTAACCACATACCTACATTGTTAAGTATAATTATTCACAAGTAATAAAATTAAATACAATAGCATTTAAGAAAAGAAGCCCTATGCAAAAAAGCCATACATTCCACAAACTTTAGTTTTTAGTGTTTAAATTAGAATACATTTAATAGCCAGTGTTGGTTCATCATTGTTGAGTTAACAACAGTACCCAGAATCATTCTTGAGCTAATAGCAGTGATGGGGAGCTCTTTTTCTGGGTGAAGCCTGGATATCAGTGAGCAGTGAAGAGTTATGTACAAGAATTCTGAAGAGGCAACAGGAGACAAAGATTTCTATTTTGGCTTTGCCAGCAGCACTGGGCTTAGTCAGTTCGTATTCTGTTCTCTGTTTCTTCACTTGTTCAATGATACTAGAATATAACTGAATTGGCTTCTTTCCATGTGATTGTGTATGTTGTATAATTTTATGTCACTGCCAAATAAAAATGACCTTTGAATTGTCAGTTTTTTGTGTTATTTGTACTTCTTTTGCCCTCATCAATATGCCCATTGAAGAGCTGGCAATGTACCATTTTGCAGATTGAGATTCCCCAGTTCATAAATTAAATAATTGAGCCATAGATTATTAAAAATACAGTATAGGTAAAGAAGATCATAGTATGGAATTGTAATAGACAAAGAAGGAATAAAACATCTACCCTACTCAACATTGAACAAACTTTTCATGAGAGAACATTATTATAAATCATTTTAGTCTCCATATTTTAAATGAATATATTGAGAAATTGGATATAGATCAGAGAAAAGCAATAAATATAATTAAACTTACAGAATTCAGATCCTCTGAAGAAAGGTTAAGTCCTGGAGAAGGAAGGGGTAAAAGGTGACTTAGTAGCTATGTTTAGGGGAGTGAGTTTAGCTCAGTGGTTGAGCACCTGTTTCCCTGTACCAGGCCCTGGGTTCAATCACCAGTACCTCTTAAAGAAAAAAAAAAGCTATGTTGAGAATGCTGACCAACGAGTCTTCACCTCCACAGACAACTGCCCAACAACAACGAAACGGTGGTGGATGTTTTCAGGGCAGTGGACCCGCAGCCTGTGTGCCTGTGAGCCCGGCACCGCCTCTTGTGGAAGCCCGACCCCGCTCCACAGCTTTCTCCCTTTGTGTCACAACCATGTCCACCAATGAGAATGCTAACTCACCAGCTGCCCACCTTAACAGATTCAAGAATAAGGGGAAAGACAGTACAGAAATGAGGCGGCGGTGTATAGAAGTTAATGTGGAGCTGCGGAAGGCTAAGAAGGATGACCAGATGCTGAAAAGGAGAAATGTCAGCTCTTTTCCTGATCACGCTACTTCTCCACTGCAGGAAAACCAAGGCACTATAAATTGGTCTGTTGATGACATTGTCAAAGGCATAAATAGCAACAATTTGGAAAGCCAGCTCCAGGCTACTCAAGCTGCTAGGAAACTGCTTTCCAAGGAAAAACAGCCTCCCATAGACAACATAACCTGGTCTGGTTTGATTCCAAAATTTGTGTCCTTGGGCAGAACTGATTGTACTCCCATTCAGTTTGAATCTGTTTGGTCACTCACTAACACTGCTTCTGGGACATCAGAACAGACCAAGGCTGTGGTAGACGGAGGTGCTATCCCAGCATGCATTTCTCTGTTGGCTTCTTCCCATGCTCACATCAATGAGCAAGCCATCTGGGCTCTAGGAAACACTGCAGGTGATGGCTCATCTTTCTGAGACTTGGTTATCAAGTGTGGTGCAGTTGATCCTCTGTTGGCTCTACTTGCATTTCCTGGTATGTCATCTTTAGCATGTGGTTACTTACATAATCTTACCTGGACACTTTCAAACCTTTGTCAAATCAAGAACCCTGCACCCCCGTTAGATGCTGTTGAGCAAATTCTTCCTACTCTAGTTTGTCTCTTGCATCATGATGATCCAGAAGTATTAGCAGATACCTGCTGGGCCATTTCTTATCTTACTGATGGTCCAAACGAATGGATTGAAATGGTTGTGAAAACTGGAGTTGTGCCCCAGCTTGTGAAGATCCTAGTGGCTTCTGAATTGCCAATTGTGACTCCTGCACTAAGAGCCATAGGGAATACTGTTACTGGGACAGATGAACAGAGTCAGGTTGTAATAGATGCCGGAGCACTTGCTGTCTTTCCCAGCCTAACTAACTCACTCCAAAACTAATATTCAGAAGGAAGCTCCCTGGACAATGGCAAACATCACAGCAAGTAGTGAATCATGGATTGGTCCCTTTCCTCGTTAGCCTTCTTTCTAAGGCAGACTTTAAGACACAAAAGGAAGTGGTACAGGCTGTGACGAACTATAGAAGTGGTAGAACAGTTGAACAAATTGTATACCTTGTACATTGTGTAATAATGGAACGGTTGATGAACCTTTTAACTGCAAAAGATACCAAAATTATTCTGATTATTCTGGATGTCATTTCAAATATCTTTCGGGCTGCTGAGAAACTAGGTGTAATGATTGAAGAATGTGGAGGCTTGGGCGAAATTGAAGCTCTACAAAACCATGAAAATGAGTCTGTTTTCAAGGCTTCATTAACCTTGATCCAAAAGTATTTCTCTGTAGAGGAAGAAGATGATCAGAATGTTGTGCCAGAAACTACCTCTGAAGGCTATACCTTCCAAGTTCAGGATGGTGCTCCTGGGACTTTTAACTTTTAGATTGTACAGCTCAGGTATAAAGTTGTTTGTATACTATGTTTGGTATAAGTTTGTCTTGCTGTTTCTCTACTAAGAACTTTTAAAAATGTGATTTGTTATGTAGCACTTTTTACAACAAAACTATACTTGAACAGTTCCAAACTGTACATACTGTATGAAGCCTCACCTCAATGTGTTTCTTATTTCTATGTGGCATTTCATATCTTGCAGTGTGTCCTGTAAATAAAGATTAAATTCTACCTTTTCTTAAAAAAAAAGTCATTAAGAAAGAAAATGTCGGGGCCGGCTCGATAGCCCAGTGGATAGGGCGCCGGCATACCACATGGGAGGCCCTGGGTTCGATTCCCGGGGACCTCTCCTAGCGGGCAGACTGCCTTGAGAATGGCAAGCCGCCATGGGTGGGCCGGAGCCGCCGTGGGCAGGGCAAGAGCCGCCACGGGCAGGGCAGGTCGTCCGCGGATGGAGCGCAGCCAGCCACCCGCGAACTGAAGCAAGCGCCGGCCGTGAACGGACGCAGAGACCGCCCACAAGCGGGGAAAGCCGTGCCTGCGCAGTGACCACTCTCGGCGCGTCGCCGCAGCGGGGGGAAGGGGAGATATGTAATAAAATAAATAAATCTTTAAAAAAAAAAAAAAGAAAAGAAAGAAAATGTCAAGAATTACAGGCTTGGCCCAGCTAGATAGCTCAGTGGATAAAGAGCTT
>PVKH010006787.1:0-20755 GCA_004027955.1 Chaetophractus vellerosus | reverse complement strand
TGGAGAAACCCAGTCCCCATCCAAGACCGCACAGGCTCCCCACCCAGCAATCCCAGGGCACACCCTCATGCTTTACACAGCACCTTTCTTCCAAGGAGTCCAGAGAGCTGCTCCAGCACAAAGGAATTAGGCTAGGGGAAGGATGTGTTTGGATTTCCTTCTAGACTAGTAAAAGGAACTACTAGGCCCTCTAGAGTTTAAGGCCACACAAGCAGGCTGTCTACGTAGCTAGGAATCACATTCAGTTTTAGTCTCTAGGTATTCTATTTACATTTAGAAAGTACTAAACACTCCTGATTATTTTTGTGCATAGTGGGAAAATATGAAGAAGATATTGCCTTTGGAAATATATTTCCTGGCACCCTCGTTCTACTTGATTTCTTCCCATTTGTCACACTCTGTCCCCAAATTTCAAGTACTGTCATGCTGTCTGTCTCCCAGTGACTACCTCAGTAGAGAAATCCGACCAGTTCACTCATATCAATGTGTCCTGACAAGTACTGCTCATCCCATGTAAATCCATGTTTTTTTAATAAAGGATAGATCCTAAAGAATGATTGCATGGCCAAAGAAATAACAAATTAAGGAATTTATCTGTAGGATCGACATTTGGGGATATATAGGTCTTTGTAGCAACCTATATGGGTGTAACCTACCACTTCCTCTGCCTAAAACTAAGGCCCTCGTGCCTCAAAACCAAGCTGAGGTCATGTAGTAAAACTCATCAGCTTGTCAGGGCCAGACTGTTGGGAGCTGCCGCTTCTCCTGCACACAGTCTTTATCCCCAGGTCTTGCTACCTGCCACATAAAGGATTTGAATATTAACTTCAAACCTCAAATTTAAATGGAAACTATATAAACATCTAGAATCTGAAGCTTAGTTCAACTCCGTATCACATGAAGGCTAAGTTACTGGTGGTCCATCATATGTATTCCTTAGCCTCTTGGTTGTGACTTGTGGTGACTGCTGATGCCTTTCTGATTTGCCTCAGTACCTGGACTTGATTCCCCAGGCTCTGGCCATTGCAATGGTTACCTGCTCCCATTCTGATCCCTGGTTTTGTTGCTTTGTGGCTATAAGAAATGAAGGGCCACGTCTTTGATTTCCAGGCTGGCATCTTTACCCTTTATTTGCAGTTTGTTCCTGCCCATCTTCTAGAGTGACTTAACATTACAGGGAGAGCTTCCAGTGTGAGCCTGAGGCAGAACATCACAACTCCAATACCTGAAATCAGTGTGCCAGGGCCCTGGGATCACCAATTCCTTCATCCTCCCTGCCATCCTCCTACCTGCTTCACTCTGCTTGGTGGAAGAGATGAGTGCCAAGAGGACAAGCTAATATTATTAAAGAGCGACAATGATCTTTGCATGAATGAACCCTAGATATGTAGAAATATTGGCTTTTGAAATAGACTCTTAGGTAGTAAGTATTCTTTACAGTCGAGGATACTGAGACCACAAAGGTGAAATTAAATTAATTAATTACGAAATGGAACCAGGAACAGAATATTGGTTTCTTGAGTCTTAAGATAGTGCTCTTCCGATTATACTATCCACTCTGCTAATTTCTAATAGTAATAGTAATATCTTTATATAACTTGGGAAGCTTTTTTGATGTGAGCCTCCCAGCTTCCTCAGCAGGCCTTAGAGATGTTTGGCCAAGTAACTGCAAATGGACTTCTGGATACAAACATGAGGTTTTTACTTGTATTAGATAAATAAAGCTGAAGCCACCAAATTTAAGACTATCCTAATCCCTCCCACTTCTGTTCACATTTTGGTCATATTTGGCATTTTCACTTTATCTTTTAAGAACAATTATGAAAATCTAAATTTTCTAAAATTCTCTTTGGTGTTCCCATACCACATATAAGTTCTAGTTCAGGTAAAGGTGTTTCTAATAGCAAAGTGTCCTCTTGTTTATCATAGCTATGTCTCTATTTGAAAAAGCATGAGGGTCCCTACACTTCCAACAAACTCCCTCCTACCATCCCCCATCTTAGCAGTACCTTCAGGGGAATCCACGCTCACGGTAATGGCACATACAACAGTCAAGGGCTAACATGTCAGAGAAGGCTTCCTTTTTTGTTTTTGTTTTTAAAGGCTTTCCATAATAAGGTATATGTATGGATTGTTCTGAAAGCTGATCAAAACATTAGAGCTCAAATATTCGCAACCCTTCATTTTGTAGAAGAAGCGTTCTAGTTGTTTCACATTACTGTGCTGTTTAGAAACAGGCATAGACCAGAACACACCCCATTGCTTAGCTGGTAAGCGTAGGAAACTCTTGAGAGAAATTTAAAAGAGAATTGAAAGCAAGAGAGTGTGAGGATTAACACCAGAAACCCAAAAAGTCAAACACCCTCTATTCTCTGAGCATTTCAATTAAACATTATTTTAGAATCAATCAAATTGAGGCAATGGCAAACCTTTAAATAAAAATAGCAAAGCACTCCCTGTCTTCAGTGATATTAGTCTCTATTTACCAGGGCAGAGCATGTGAAAAGACACAAGATTTTCAGACCAGAAAGGATAATTATATTATCATCGTTGAGGTACCCACTGTAGAAGGGTGAAATATGGCTCATTTGGGTTGCTATATCAAAATGCTTGCAATACTAAAAAGTCAGAGCTTTCCTTCTGGGGGGAATTTAATAGTTTCTGTTGCTTGGAGAACCGAAATTTTGCAAATGACGCATTATGACCTCATGGTCAAAACAATCAGTGTTTTATCTGTCCTTTCCTTAGATGCCTGCATAAGTCTTAGTGCTGGCCATTTTCTTCTGTCTGCTGATACCACAGACTTGCTGTTCACCACCCACACAAATGCTGGTGTGCCTTTTTTTTTTTTTTTTTTAATGTGTTAGGGCTGAGTTACAAGTAAAGTTTTTGCCATGGAATGAAAACAAGGCTATCTCCTTTCATATAAATATCATTTATCTCCCTCTACCTGTGAATAGTAGAATAAATAAAACATTCCTTTTTTTTCCTCCTCAACAGAGATACTGCTGTCTCCTACTGTAAAAAGTCCAGAATAAGCATATACCGTCATTGCATTCCTTCACCACACTGGTGCTGTTTATCAAATGTTTTTTATAGGAGCAATTCCAAATACCAAACAAGCACATGGATGAAGCTCTGCTTTTTCTTGCAGGTGTACCCCAGGAGGCAAAAAAAATTGCAATAATCCTAAATAAAGACAAATTAAGAAAAGGAAATTGAAAGTTCCTTTTAAAATGTATTCTAAAGTTGTGAAATTAGGGTGAAAAAATAGCTAGTTGGATGTCACTCTATCTCTCAGGGGACTTCATATTCTAAAAAGTCTCTCGCTTCACAGAAAGAGTTTGTCTATTCATGCTAGACTTAGAGTGATTTAAAAATAAAACCAATAACAATGAAAAGAAAATAAATCACCAACAAGATTTCCTATTCTTTTAGGTAATAAAGATCTTTTACTTAGAATGGAGCATGTATTAAACTTTTTCTGCATCTTTGCTAGCTCAGCAAACCTTTGTTCTGAATGCTTTGTGACCATTAGTGGCTTTGATTATAGATTACACCACCATTTGATTTATTTTTTTCTCATGGGCAACATATTTCTTTCATTGAGCAACATTCTGAAACTTGGAAATCTAACCTGTGTTTTAGTCTTAGGAAAGGAACATTCATATGGTAAATCCTCCCCAGTTGGACTTGGTATTCATTCAACTCTTATATGGTTGATTCCAGGCCAGGTTTAATTATGCAATCACCCTCCACTCAAAGAGGATAGTAGAATACAAAAGCACTTTCAAAGCTTGCATGTAATACAGTGCCAGTTTTCTGGAAAGAAAAAAAAATAAGGAAATGTTAGCATTTAGCAACACAGTCATCTTTAAATGCAAGTCTAGAGGACAATGATATAAATTTATTGTGTAAATTGGAGATCAGTTAGGTCTGAAATACAGGCAGACCTCCTTGTCTGTCTCTGCCAGTACTCAGAAAAAAATAAAAAAATATATGTATGGGTTTTTATCCTTTTGTTTATCATGGGAAAAAAGGAAATCAGGCACCTGACCTGAATGTTTTATGATTAGAAAAAATGTAAATACACCCAAACCACCTTTGAATTCAGTTTTTAGTTCCAGAAAATTGTGGTCTCTTTAAACAGTTTCCAGGGAAGTATTTTTTTACACATTCTGAATTGCTCATCCAGTCATTTTCTTATATTACATTACTCACATCCCCCGGCTGAAGGAAATTCCCTCTTACCAATGCTGTATCACTGGGATGTATGTATATTTATGTAACCCTGGTGGTGGTGTTTCTTCTTAGGCTAATTCAATGGCACTGTTTCCTGAACTGAACTCCGTTGTCTCCATTAATATTAATTTCACATTCGCAAAAGGCAAAATGCACTAAAATCTCCCAAGCCTTTTCTTCGTGATCTTTATAGCTAACAGGCTCTGCTGCGATGAAGAGGTTTACTAGAGAATCCCCAAACTTCCTGGAAAACTCAACATTGTAACGTGTTGGCTCAGTGCTTGCAAGACAATGTTTCCCTTGCATAGCTGCACGCATTTTTGTTATATTAATGATCCAGAACAAGGATAAATCAGAGATCCTCGGCCCTAGCTAAAAGAAGCTTATTGTCCAAATAAACAAGCAAGGAAGTTGAGCACTGGAGAGAGCCAAGACCCCCACAATTGTCTGGCTCATTTGAATGACCCAGAAAGGTTATGCAGACTTCTTGTCTTACATGAGCCTAGAAAGCCCCCTGGGAACAGCTACAGCCTCAACAGTCGTGACATGCTTGCCATAATAGGGTAAAACAGCCCGAGACTTGCCCTCTAGGTGATAATATATTGGGACCTCACATGTTACATGGCCTATAACCAGAAACCTGGAAGTCATAGATTGCAGTATATGGATCTTCCTGTGACATGAGACCTGTCTCTGTTTCTTACTAAATGGGGAGGACATTGAGGGAAGGTTGCAGGGTTAACTGTGCACTGGTAGTTAGGTCCAATTCTTCTATGCCCTTAGACTCCCAGACAAAAAATGAGCTTATGTTTATATATACCCCAGCACTGCTTTGGCCTTTAAATATGATTTGAAGGGTAGTGCACCCTTAAATAATGCCAGCAATTCTTTTTTAAAACATTGTGGCCTGCATCCATTTTAACTAATGTGACTGCTGGGTTTCCTTCTCTCTGCTTCAAACTTGGAAATAGATTTCTGTCCTAACCATTTATTTAGGATTTTTTTTTGAATGGTGCACTTAATTCATATGAGGAAAAAACTTACATTTGCTAGGAAAAAAAATTACAAGTGACCCTGTCCTAATTACTGTCTAAGTATTACATTGTTCATGAGTTTACATAAGTTCCTGTGGTCCTAGAACTACAACAGTTGCCCAAATATTTAAGTGAGAAAGGTTCATGCTGTAATTCTTCACCAATTTTCTTAGAAACTGCTTTCTTTAAAGGTATCAGTCTGATTTCTTAGTTTTCTTGAAATTTGTGATCTTCATACTGAAAGTATCCTTCTGAATCCCTTTTCATTACTCACACGTAGTTGATCATGTTAATAGGCTTAGAACTATTTAGCAATCGTCCCATGTCCCATGATTTCATGCAAGGCAGCAGAAAAGCAATTATTGTGGCATTCCTTTTAAAAAAAAAGAAAAGTTCTCATCTGATTTGAGAGTTGGGTGGAGCTCAGGGTGTGTCTTTTCTGGTTTCTGGTGGAGTTCATTTTTTTTGGAGGAAGTCCCTTTGTTAGATGAAGACAAAAGCCATTAGCATATTGTGAAATTTTTTCTGGGCAATCGTAAATTCATGTTTCATCTGCTCTAGAATCAGAGTCAGGAGACAAACTGGATTTTGAGGACCATGTTGCAAAATTGGCAGTGAAGGTGCTAGGTGATAGGGATTTGGGGGAAGGGGAGAGCTGGTGACTTAGCAGAAAGCAGGTTGCTTGTGCATAAAGACTGCATATCTGCTCTTAACCACTGTGACTTCAGGGAATGCCCGTTGGTCTCCATTAACTTTTCAGACCGTTTCTTGCAGTGACTACGTGGGTGGCCACAGTAAGCAAGAAACAAAAGATCTGGGAGTTGAAAAACAAATCAATGTGCAAGTGTTGGGATTGGGAGGTCAAGATTTTCATTTGTCATTGACAGGGGAAACATGGCTTAGAAATTAGGACAGGGACCAGAAACTATTCATTTTTATCCCTCTTAACCATAAATAGACCTTAGAAAAATGATGCATCATTTCTCAGATTAATTTAATTTAATATTGTGTAGGAATAACTCGGAGACATTCAGAGCCACCTGTGTGTGTATGAAACAAAATTGCAACAATAAGAAAATGCAAAACTAAAAACTTTTCTATGCCAAAGTTCAGAATTTCATAAGGAAGTCATTACCTTTATCAGTCCAAAGGAGATACCAGCCTTACTTAATCACTGCCATTACAGCCTCTTTCTGTTCGATTTTTTTCCCTCTCCATAGAGGTTACACAATTGCTATCCATCCTATTTCAAGGTCTGGTTTTAAGGAGGCCTTTGGGATGGCCCCTGAATCTGAAGCTACTTCTTTTTCAATGCATCCCAGTCAGTGGAACTGGATCATGATCTCCCCAAATGCAAGCTGGTTATTCAAGTGGAAGCAGCCTATTCTTGGCTCTTTGCTCTGGCTCACTGCTGCCCCTTCCTTTTATTGGTCCAGTCCCTTAGACCTCGCCTGAAACCTTCCTGTGCCATGTCCAGAAGGGACATCCAGTGATGTTCATCTAGCTCTCCATTACTTATGAAAATCAGCAAATCTGAAAGCACAGATCACTAAGTATATAGATAACTCAAAACTCTTCATTGAAGGCATAATCTTTCGTCCCGGATCCCCATCATTTTATGAGACTTGCAATCATTTGAAGGACTTAAATTTCATGTTTTTCTGTTTCCCTTGTTGTTCCTCTGGCAGAAGTCCTAAAGCATCTTGGATGGCCAAAATGCATACGTTAGGAATAAAAGAAAAAGAACAGTATCCTTGGTAATCCACCAATGGAGTAATCTGTTAGTTGAAGTTTTTTAAAAATCCCATATTTATAACTCTGTGAAGGGTACTTTGTTCTCTGTACTTTAAACTCTTCCTTATGCATGTAAATAAAATCAATTACCTTGTTCAGTTAAACATAGTGATATTTCTATCAAAAAGAATTCGCTCCCACAAGCACACACACAATCCTATACACACTTTTCTGCTATTCTATGCATAGCATCCACCCACAGTTCCACATTTACAGCTACTACTATATCTGACCCCTCATTCATGAAAGCTCCTGCTGCTTAGCCTTAAGCTATTGGGCTCCCGTCATTTCCCACTGAGCACACGGGGGTGGATTTAGGTGTCTTGCCCTCATTTACAATCTGAACAAAAGAAACCCAAGCCAAGAAAGCAGCTGGCACCATAAAAACGGTAAAAGCTCTAGCTGGCGTCTCTGGTTGCCACTGACTAGCCAAATATCCACAGGGAATGGTGCCAATATAGATTTATGGGACAAAACAACAAAATAGATTTTTGTCAATAAGCATTGATTTGACAAGAAGTCAGACAAATCCATCCATACCAAATGACACGTACATCCACTGAGTTCCAAACCAATGAGCACATTATGGACAAATTGAAAACTTGCCTAAGCTGGATTCATACATGACACATGCTCTCCAAGGTCTTCGTCTGCCAAATATGGTTATATGTTAGGTGTCAATGTAGCATTCTGGTTCTGCTACCAGCTGACAACCTCAACCATGGACACTGACAAAGCAAACACATACCATTACTCTGGGGGTGGTCTTTTTCAAACTGTTTTTGATGGGAATGCCATGAAAGAAATGCACTGGACAGTGCAACCTGGTGCATACATAGCCATATAACAACAAATGAAATAAAATTTCATGGAATGATACTTATTCCTACTGTGTGTGATGCACTCAATTTTATTCCCTGCTTTTCTATTCCATAATGCTGTCTTCCATTTTATATGTTTTTAAGCTATGGTTATGACCATTGAAGTTGATTATAACCAATTAATGGTTCAAGACAATAATTTTAAATGAACTTCTTGGGGTTATATAAACTTTCAGAACTTACTTGCATCTCCTATTGAGTTTGGGGAAGTAGCTTTCTTTTAGTTTCTTAGCTGGTTGCATACAGACTCATAGCTATTGCTCTAACAATCCCCTTGTGGCTCAAGAAAATGAACTCTAACAAATATAATATACATTGATTGGACACCTACTATGTGTTTGGACTTAGGACAAGTATTCTAAGGGTACCAAAATACCAGCTCAGAAATTGTAGCTAACAACATCTGTGGTGGCTTGGGGTTATATACTCCTGGAAAATATGATCTTAATCTTAATCCATTCTCTTGCGTGTAAACAAATTGTAAATAGGACCTTTTGATGAGGAGACTTCAGTTAAAGTGTGACATGGCTGACTTGGGATGGGTCTTAATCCTGTTATGGAGGCCTTATAGAGATGGCTACAGAGAGAGAGAGAAGCCATGAGGACAGCCAGAAGCTAGAAGTCAATGGAATCCAGAAAATGCTGTCACATACATTACCATGTGATGAAAAAGTTGTTAAGCCAGCCTGTTGTACGGTATGGGTTTTTAGCAGTTGGGAAACTAAACCAAACATATACTACATCTAAATTATTTAAACATATTTACAGAATGAAATTCACTTAAGTAAGTTCTTTAGGGATTAATTATTCATCTAGAGTCCACCTCCTTGGGGAATATAAGAAGGTATTAGTGAGTAAGGTAGAAACTGCACAAAGTCCAGTTAAATTTTCTTTTCCTCACTTTTGAATGAAGATTTCATTTAAAATTTCCCTGAATTTAGGGATGTTGGTGATGGTTAAGGCTGGAAGGGCATCAGTTTTGCAGTTAAGAAGGGACAAGCAGACCTGTGGGAACCAGCAGTCTCCCATTCTCCATTTGTGTAGTTATCACGGGATAACCTCTTCCTCCTGCTCCAGGGATACACATTTGAACCTAGCCCAGTCGAGCAGGGTTCGCCAGTGATTTGGCCACCATAATGAGCTCAGGATTGGGCACATGCCCAAAACCAGGCAGTGATAGTCATTGCTGAGAATCAAGCTTAAACTCTTTGGAAAAAAGTCACAAGTTTAAAAACTTTTTATTTGCTAGTTTTGTTACCTGTGATACAACACCAGCTTTAAACAAGTGGTCAGGGATAAACATATACTTGAATAAAGCCTGTACAGTAAAAAGCAGAAAAACAGATTTTTCAAGGTCATGAGTTTAGACCCTGGCTCTGATTGTGCTTCACAGTGAAACCACTTCTATGGCCATCCAATTAGAAGAGCCAATTAACTTCATTTTTTAAAAATTAAGCCAATTTGAATTGAGCTTCTAATAGGGGCAACAGATAAAATGCCTGACCAACATTCTACATACTGTGTGCAAACTTTTCCTGAAGATCTAGTCACTATACTCTCTTGCATTCCTTCAGCAATTAAGGCTCTCTCGTAAATGATTGTGTGACTCTAAGCAAGTCACTTAACCCTCTGCTTTCTAGTGTTATATATGTAAAATAAAGGTGTTGATGTTTTTATTGTATTGCCAATTCACTCATTTGGCTAGAGCTGTGGTCCATAAACACACATTCTTATATTTAACCCAAGTGCAGATGCATAACCTTCCCTCTTCTCCAGCCACTGGCTGTACCTCCTTTTCTGATTCTTCATTTCACATAGGATGAGTGCTCACTTTGGACAAGCCGAAAAATATCAGCCTCAGTGATTCAGTAGAAACCTTTCCTATTATCAATTAAAAGCTAAGTATTTCTTATAATGCTACTAGTAGACTGTTCTATAGATATATTCAGTTCCCCAAGAGATTGCACATTTGTCTTCTTATCATAGTCTTTCAATGTCAGTGGAGAAGTTTCCATTGGATGTATTTTACACAAGAGGGAACCAAATTAAAGGATATGCAGTTATTTCCCTGAAATTAAAATCTTAGGGATTTCTATTCAATACTACTTCCAGGGGAGTATTGGGGGGGAGGGGAGCGCTATACCTGGAGAAATAAAAATATATTATTGTAGCCGAAGGTATGGAGGGAGAAATGATGAGTGAAACTTCAAGGGCTTGGTATATCATCACAACTCTTGGGCCAAGTTTATGACTCAGGCACGTGTTTAATGTGAAAATAAGAAGACTGAAAGTATTCTCCACAGAATAATGGATCAGGTAATCACATATGCATTCATCCCTTCACACACTGTATCATTCATTCCAGCAGCAGCAGACACGATGTTCTTGAGCAGTTTTGCCTTTCTCCTGATCAGTCTACACATTGGCTGCTTTTCAGCATTTTCCCTTCAGCAGTCAGAGGAGCGAGGACCTCCCACGTCTAAGATGGACAGACCTTTAGCTCATCTGTCAAAACCACCTGCTTGTTCACCGACTGGGTAGTCACCAAAGAAAATGCCCTTCTGTTATTTCCCATCTTTTTTTCCTCTCAAAAATTAGGAGCAGAGCTTCTCTTCTTCACCCACAAGCAAACTTATGAGCAACAGGGTGGATTTTCAAAGCTAAATAAGAGAAAGCATAAAACTATATGCATTAGCCTGACAATGCATCTCAGGGTGATATAAACAGTTTCAAAAAGCCAGAAACTAGCTTGCTCTTTCTGCTTTATTCTGCAATGTTCTGTATTTTTCAATAAATGTTATATCTGCTTTCTCTACATATTTCTAAATTAAGCATATATAATCAGAAAGACTAGAGATAGGTGGGATGCACACTCTTTTCATAATTTAGACCACAAAACCCTATATGTGTATAAGAGAGTGCATACAATGGCAAGAATGTAAGCCTTATTGCCCAATATTTTTAATCGTCAAAGCATATTATAATGAGCTGAATGTTTAAGATAAGAATTATTTGATCTGTTATTGGGAAAAATGCTTTATTCCCCCTAATTCATAAATTTTATTCATTCATTAGTGTATTTAGCATACAGTTATTTCTAAAGCAGTTCGATGTGCAAAATATTTTGCAAAGTCTTCATTATTCCTAAGAGGCCAAATAACTATTGTAACAAAACTATCAAAAAAAAAAAAAAAAAAAAGAAAGAAATCATACTGTCTTTGAAAATGTATTTTTAAACCTGACAATAAACAAAATAATAATTTTGTTTACTAATGATAAACATTGTTTATCATCATGTATTTTTATTTCTGCTTTGCCTGTGTATTAGACCTAGGTCTGTCTTTAGCTGACTCCTTAGGGGAAGTTGCTTAGATTTCTAACCCTAATTTCCACATCTGTAAATAGATAACATTAATTTAATTGCAATTTAGGTTATACTCGTCATATAATTCCAATGGTCTATCTTTTACAATTTTTATTCTCATTCAGAGTACTAGAATTCCTTGAAGCCTGTGACCGAACTTGATTTTCCTATATCCTCAAAACAATCATAGCAAGAGCACTCAGTGAGTACTGAATTGAATTGAAATGGTTTAACTTAAGTCATTTGCAATTCTGAAAAGTGAGTTGGAGTTAAAAATAGTAGACTATAATATATTCTCTTTTCTGTAGCTGGTTATTCAAACCAATTTGAACTAGACTACAAAGATACTGTCTGTGTTCAAGGCAGCAAGAAAAGTTGAATCCAAGGAAAATTGTAAAAGGTAAAGTACCATGCCCATTTTGAGGAACCCACAGCCCTCACTTTCCCTCTCTCTCATTAGGACCTTTTCTTAAAACAACTTTCATACAGTAAGATGGTTTTCAGTTATTAGACTATCTCTCCTCGTTACATTTGCATTTGAAGGCTACTGCTGACTATTTAAAGCCCTGCCTTGTTAAACAGCTTTAGTTATGAGAGAGAGGTCAGAAGGAGGGCTGGAGGATATTTGGGAAGGATATTTGGGAAGGCCAAGAAGGTCTCCCCGACTTCTTGAACTCATAGCAAGTGCAATATAGATTCTCTAGGCAATCTGGATATCCAAATTCAAGATATTTGAGCAAAAATAAAGATCTTCCTACATCCACCCCAATCTCTTGCAGACTAGCTTTGATTCTTGCTTGGCTCTGCAGGTGCAGATTCACTGGAGAAGAAAGAGAATCTGTTTCATTCCACTTTGGCTAGAGATCCATTTGTGCCAGTATGTCAGAGGTTTCAATATGTTCTAAATCAGACCCTGGTGATCTTGGTGTCCAAGAAGAAGTTTATTTTATGTGGCTATCCTGGAATTAATTACCTCTAAACCACATATATCAAGAATGTGGTTGTCTCACATATAGGTTGTGAGCAGATTACAAACTCGACGACATAGTCCTTGCTCTCAGAAAGCTGACAGTTTAATTATCCCTCAGGCATCATTATGACCTGAAGACTTCCCAGGTCTTGATGTACCTCAATGGGTATTTTTGTTTTTTCAATTAGCATTCTATTTTAAAGGGAGATATTGTCTGTGGGAAAGACACAGCTGTGGGGAAAGGCTGTAAAAAATCTGCCTGCATTATAGAAGAAAGAGCCTTGAAATGCTGCAAGGACAACAGCTGGTTCCATTCCTTACAAAGAATATGAGAGCCAGGAGACCCATCAAGGACCCTGACAGTGTGGACTCAACTGACAATGAGTAAATCTTCAAAGGGAATGGTTTGGGCTAATATTTTTTATTTTACTCATGTCCCAAAATATAGGCATTTTACATTACTGATTTACATGTCCTCAATTCTTCTAGACCTCTTGGCATAAAAAAGATTTGTCTTCCCAAAGATGAGGGACTTTATTAATTTCTGATGTTGGGAAGAGGAAGGGCCATCTCTATCTGAGCATGCCTGGGCATCTTTAGAGAATTCACTAAGAAATCACACAAAGGCAAGCATGTGATATGCTTTGGATTCTTCAGGTTTATACCTTTTGCTTTATTGGCCAGTTGTATTCCTCTTTTGCCATGTCAAGAAAGTTTCTCTCTTCCCCTCCTCTTAGCCTTCTTAACACACTCCACTGGGGTCTATGACAAGGAATACTGATCATGGTGAGGCTCTCCATATTTTCATATACAATAATCTTTCAGCCAGATGTTTGAGCCCCAACAATTATTTCATATTATATTGGAGTTGACCATTTCTTTCTCCAAATGTATGTTTGATGTCAAAATGATATTTCAGAAAGAGTTGAAGGCAATTAAAAATTTATTAAAATGTCTGAACTTTGTATCCAGGTTAAATTGGCTCTCCAATTCTCTCTTGCTATCTGTCTATCTATCTTTCTATTTATCAATATGATTGCTAAGTGTTTTGGAAAGAAAATTAATCAGGGAAATTCAGAATGCATATTGTAGTCCCGTATCACCAACCCTTTGGGTTCCATTTACAAATAAAATTTGTCTGGTTCACTAAACAATTGTTCTTTCCTTATCTCATTCATTCCACTATTTGTAGGTGTTACAAAAGTAACTAATGAAAAAGAATAAGGAAAACCTGAAAACAATTGAAGAGCAAAATTAAAGCAAAGAGATTATCAAAATGTATACAATTTACAAAAATATCCAAACTGGGGACATTGGCAATATATTTTCATAATTCTCTGTGGGTTGAATTCTTTGAGGAAGAAAGCATTTGAGAAGAAAAACAAGAGTTTGTCTTGAAGCTTATCCCACACTAGTACTTTTCTTTGGTTAAAGTTTTCTTTGTGATCATCAGTTGATAAATAGAATGATTGGAAAAATAATTGGGTCTCACCTTATTTCAATGTAATTTTATTCAAATGTTTAAAAAGATATCTCATTATCAAAACATGGAAAACAGCAATTTTGAAGTTATTTCTTTCTCTAAGGGTTTTTTCGTTTTCTTTTTTTCATTTTGGTCATCTTCAAAATTAAAAAAAATGGAAGATACATGGGTAGTAGTTTAATTTGTTATTTCATATTAAATGAAAATATTTACTGAGTTTACACTATATGCCAAGTACTGTTTTAAGTGGTGGGGATATGGCAATGAACAAAACAAAGTTCCTCCCATCACAAAGTTTATATTCCGGAATTGCTAGAGAGACTGTAAATAGCAACTGCCATAGATATATGACTGGTTTGGTTTAACTAAATGAAATGGGAAAATAAAGCAGAATAAGAAGAATATGGAGTGCCAGGTTAAGGATGGGGTGATCACTGGCCACTTTATAAAGGTCATCAGGGAGAGCCTCCCTAAGAAAGTGGCATTTGAGTGCAGAACTGCCATAAGTGAGGGAGGAAACCAGGTAGGTATTTAGGGAAGAATACTCCAGAGAAAGGAATGATAAGTCAAAGGGCTTTGGAGTGGAGAAGCCTGGGCAGTTCAAAGAAGAGGAAAGAAGCATGTATCCTTGGAACAGGGTAAGTCATCATAGGAAGTAATGTAGAAATATAGAAGTATAAAACCACATAAGACATAAGAAAGGCTTTGGCTTTTGCTCTGAGTGAGAGAAATGCTGCTGGAGAATTGCAAGACAATGTGTTACAGTTTGATGTAATTGTGAATTCCAAAAATCCATATTGAATCATGCTTGTAAACTGACCTGTTCATCTGGGCATGATTGGATTATGATTAGGGTGTTGACACTGCCAAGTCAGTAGGGCATTGAGCTCTGCCCCTCAGTGGGTGTGGTCTCAAGTATAAAAGGCGAGGCAAAAGACAGAGGGAGCAGACTTGAGAAGCAGATTTTTGAGAAGCAGTTCTGATGTTGGAGAGGATGCCCCAGGAGAAGAGAAATGAGCCATTCGCCTGATAGTCTACAGCTGACCATGTGGAGGAATCGCTAAACCCGGAGAGAAACGTAGCCCCGGGAGGAGAGGAAGCCAAAAGGCCTGAGCCCTGGCAGACGTTGGCAGCTGTCTTACTCCAACACGTGGACTTTGGTGAGCGAAGAAACTTATGCTTTGTGGCCTGGTAACTGTAAGCTTCTACCCCAAATAGATACCCTTTATAAAGACCAACCAATTATTGGTATATTTGCAAAGGCACCCCTTTGGCTGACTAAAACACAATGAATAACACCATGATCATCCTGGCTGCCCTGTTGAGACTAAGCTACAGTAAGGCCAAGTTTGCATCAGAGAGATCAATTAGAAAACCTTTGCAAGTATGCAGGCAATTGATGATGATGGCTTGGGCCAGGATGATGGAAATGGGTGTAAAAAGAAATGGTTAGATGTTGAATATTTGAAGCTACAGCTATTGGGATTTGCTGGTAGATGGGAATTAGATGAGAGAAAAAGAAAGGGCTAAACTGAAAGAACTGAGTTACCATTTACTAAGATGAGAACCACTATGGGAAAAGCAGGTTTAGGGTAGTGAACAGAAATTGAGAGTCTGATTTTATATATGTTAGATTTGTGGTGGCTCATCAACACCCAAATGCATACTGTAGGTAGAGAATTGTATACATAAGAATGGAGTTGATGGTGGATATAATTTGTGGAATTGTCATTATATAGAGTATTTAAAGCCATAAGACTAGATAATAGCATTTAAAAAGTGGGTAGATGAGGATAAAAAGTGGTCTAAGTCTTCAGTCTTGAAGTCCCCCAATAATAATTATATGATGGGTTTGGGTAGATGAAACTGGTCTAGCCAAAGAGGCTGTGAAATTATAGATGGGGGGGAGGATGACTGCAACAAGAAGTAGTGTCCTAGAAGCCAAGAATTGAGAAAAATCTTAAGATGGAGAAAGGGACCAAACTTGTGCCAAAATACTGCTAATTATTCAATTAAGATGAGGACAGAGAGGCCAGCTCGATAGCCCAGTGGATAGGGCGCCGGCATACCACATGGGAGGCCCCGGGTTCGTTTCCCAGGGACCTCTCCTAGCGGGCAGACCGCCTTGAGAATGGCAAGCCGCCATGGGCGGGCCGGAGCCGCCGTGGGCAGGGCAAGAAGCTGTCACGGACATGGCAAGAGCCGCCACGGGCAGGGCAGGTCGCCCGTTGATGGAGCGCAGCCAGCCACCTGCGAACTGAAAGCCGGCCGTGAACGGACGCAGAGACCGCCCACAAGCGGGGAAGGCCGCGCCTGCGCAGTGACCACTCTCGGCGCGTCGCCGCAGCGGGGGGAAGGGGAGATATGTAATAAAATAAATAAAATCTTAAAAAAAAAAAAAAGATGACAGAGAATTGACCACTGGGTTTAGTAATATGGGGAGATTGAAGGTAATTCTTTACATGAAAGTTTTCCGACATACATTTATCCCTTATCTATATCTCACTCATAAATTTCCCTCATTTAGAAATAATGTACATAATCAACTGAAAATAAAAGTCTGTATTTCCTCTTTGTCTCTTCTTCAAATGTATATTAAGGTTTCTGAGAGATCATTTAATTTCCATGATCATATTATTAAAATTTAACTTCTAAGATCATATATAATATTGTGGCAGACTGTATTATTTTGATAAATAGTTGTCATCCATTCCAGTGGATGGATTATACTTTCTTGCCCCATTAATGGCTTGCCTGTCCATGTGACCAGCTTTGGTCAACGAAATGTGAACAGAACTGACTTGGGTAAACAAACCCTAGAGATGGCCAGTATTTCACCATGCTCTCTTTTCCCTCTGCCTCTCTAGGAGCAATGTTCCAGAGAGAAGCTATGTTGTCAGCCTTAGCCATTGAGTGTTGAAGACATGGGACAGAGAAGCAGGCAATCTCTGATGGACAAGTACCATGTGTAAAAGACATGGAGAAGTTCAATACCTCAGTTACTGTTACATAGTAGAGCTTGTACAAAGTGTTGCAAACATTTTGACCAATGTTAATCAATATTTTACTTTTGGTAAAAAAAAAGTTTGCATCGGTAGGTAGGAAGAGGGCAACTGTAGAAAAAGTGTTAGGGAATTTGGGCCCCGAAGTGCCTGATCCTACACAATGTGTTTCTCCATGGTTTCTCTGACCTCAGATCCTTCTTTCATACTTGCTCCTTCTGCTCCAGCCCTCTGGCTACCTTGCCATTCCTAGAACTTCATAAGTATACTCCCATAGTGCATGGGCAATATCCACTAACTGGAAGGCATTTTTCCCAGATACCTTCAATACTCTCTTTATAGCACAACTGAATGTTGGCTCAAATGTCTTGTTCTCAATTATTCTCACCATGGTCACACTATTCACAGTGTTAAACCTCCCCACCACACATTGCCATTATTGCCTTTCTTTCTCTACTCAATGTTTCCTTAAAACATTACTTTAGCACACTAATACTTTTATTTTTATATTTTATTTACTATTCCTTCATTGTCTCCCTCCACTATGTAAGCTACATTGGGGCAAAAGTGTTCAGCCATTTGTTTCCTAATGTATCCCAAGCTCTTAAAACAGTGTCTGACACAAAGTAGATGCTTGATAAATATTTGTTTTTAAAATGATTTTTTTTCCTCATCAGTAGGGTTAGGGGTAATCACTAAAAGAAAATGGAGGTGGGGAGCAGGTAAAATACACTGCACTTTGTTTTCTTTGTCCCAACAAAGCATTGGCTTTAACTAGTATCTTAAGGAATCTCTGTACTGTGGCTCTTCATTTTAATAATAGGAAGTGAAAGAATAAACAAACAAAAAAAGAAAGATATGTTATTGGAATGGTTTAGAATCCCAGACTTTAGTGTTGCTGCCCAAAACTTCTTGAGTGAGTTTTTTTGGTATATGACAATATTTACACAACTTCCCTAGATGATAAGAATGGATTCGTTTAGTAAAAAGCTTAAAATGAATATTTTAGTCATGGTTGCACTATGTTTACATTCTGCAAAGGAAAAGGTTAAGAAGCTTCAAATCTGCTCTTCTTACTCAAATTTTGTAAAAGGGTAAAAGAAAAAGCTAGAAATAATTACTTCAAAACTATGAATTCTGTATAGAAAATACATTTTTATTAAATTAGAAAATATATAACTTTGGGAGCTGTATATTTTCATTCGTTTGGTCTGATCATTATCGAGAACCTAAAAGGGAGTACTGAGGATAGAGTCTCTGTATGAAACCTGCTGGTTGCATACATCACAAGTCTTTTTTCTTTGATAACAAATCCTTTATTTTTTTAAAGGGGAAAATATGCCCAGTCCAAAATACTCATCCCAAACTCTCTTGTAGCTAGGGTTGGACATGTGATGCAATTATATGTAAGTGGAGGTCTCCTAGATATTTTATAGAATTTGATCCCAACACTAGCTCCTTCTTCCTTCCTTTCCCTTCCCTTCTTCTTGACAAGTCTGAGGAGGTGACATCTAGAACTGAAGATGCTATCTAGTGACCACTAAACAATCAGAGAAGGATAGAGGCCAACAGATTGGGAAAGTAGGTCCAAATATGGTGTCACTGAGCTACATTAATAGCTCTGCACTACCTATCCCTGTACTTCTGGTTTTATGGGCAAAGCAAACCCTTTATTTGTTTCAGACATTGTTTCTTGGGTTTTTTGACTTACACAGACCCTATCCTCAAAGATGTCACAATGCAGTGGATAAACTGTGAAGGTAAATTCTAAATTATACTTCCAGCTACTATGAGCAGCAAAAGTGGCCAATGTAAACAAGGGACAGCACAGAAGATGGAATGAATAATGCTACCTTGCAGGCACAAAGTAGGGTTTGTATTTAATATTTTTAAGCCAAGTCTTATGGTATGAGCAGTTATTAACCTGAAGATGGCAGAATGTATATTTTTTTATAGAGAAACACCATAACTCAAAAGGATAGACTTGTTAAACAGCATGGCTTATTACATAAATTATTCTGCTGTGTCTAGGTTACCGTGGAAGCAGATTATTATTAAAAATTCAGGCAGAAACTCGAACAGAAGTAAGAAGATGAAGGGTCGTTTGGCTTGTGTTATGGAGGTTGGGTTTTACTTGGGAAGCAGAAGGAAATCACTAGAGGGTTTTAAGCAGAGACTGACATTATCAATTTGTGTTTTAGATAGAGCTGGCAGCAATGTAGAGTATGACACATAAGTGCTATCTCCCTTTCCTCCACATCAACCAAAAAGATATTGAATAAAATCCAAATATGTGGAAACTAAGGGATAAATACTGTCATCAAGTATATGAAACATTTATGAGAAGGATGTTCAGCAGTTTGGAGTGTCTGTGACAGACCAAACACAAGGGAACATACTCGAATAAAAGCAGTAGAGAGTTGAGTTGGACCTTTTAACAAGAACATCTCAAATAAGGCTGCCCTGCAGAGGGCTACTGCCAGAATGGGCTGAAATTGGACAACTAGAAAATTTCCCTTCTTAAGTGGCTAGGGAAAGCAAAAAGGAGCAATGAGTTCTGGAGGACTTTTAGATAGTCATTTCTAATGGCAAAGGATGTCATAAACTATGCTTTGAGTGCACTTTAGCTTCATTATGTTATGATCCTTAAAGTCTAGCAGTGGATTACCCCAATGCCTCCTAAACAAATCTCAACTACTAAGAACATAGGTAAGTAAAAAACCAGTCATCAACATTTGTAACTATTTACTAATATCTCCAATAAATAGCTATTTTTACTCACAAATCTACATTGGAATAAGACCTACAATGTTTCTCACAATAACCTGAAACGCATGTTTTCCTACATGATGTGTTCCTGTTCTACTTAGAAAAAAAAAAAAAAAGATTGCTCCAAAATAATTGATAAATGTGGTTACCAAAAGTGAAAAGATTTTCTTTAACTGCAGAATCCCTCAGAGTCTTTAATAGGATAGTGATGTTCAATGTGAATCTCCAATAGATTCATCCAAGATTTTATAAAGGATGATGATAAAATAAACTGTTATTCAAGTTTATTTGACCATGGAATTCCATTATTGTAAATGCACCTCTTAGTTATTTTGAAAAAATATGCTCTGTATCAAAAGACTGTATTTCTGGCTTTGAAATATATTTGACAGAAAAAAGTTAAGATTCTTCAGAAACAAAGGGAGAAGTCTCACATGTGTTGGGTACAGCTATATTCTATATTTTTACAGTTAAATACCAAAATATGTTATAGTACATTATCCCATGAGGAAACCGAGTCTTAGAGAGGTTATTTTCTCTTTGTCCCATCTGTAGCAAGCAAATACAGAATTGGCTTTGCTAGTGGGATTATCATATAATTTGTCCTCTGATACTTTTTGTTAGAAAGGTGGGGTACTAAAGCTATGAAATTGTATAATTTTTAGAATATGTATTTATTGACAAATAAATTGGTTTTAATATCTGTAGACTTATAAAGTGGTTCCATTTATAGCTATTTAGGAAATAGTATTTCCAAATGCCAAACCAAATAGTATAATGAGACAATATAAAATGGACAAGCTGGGGGACCGGCCATATAGCCCAGTGGATATGGAGCTGGTATACCACATGGGAGGCCCCGGGTTCGGTTCCCGGGGACCTCTCCTAGCAGGCAGACCACCTTGAGAAGGGCAAGTCACTGTGGGTGGGCGGAGCCACTGTGGGCAGGGTAAAAGCTGCCACGGACAGGGCAAAGCCACCATGGGCAGGGCAGGTGCCCGCGAATGGAGCGCAGCCAGCCACCCGCGAACTGAAGCAGAGCCAGCCATGAATGGAAGCAGAACCCGCCCACAAGCGGGGCAAAAGCCACCTGCGCGGTGACCAGTCTCAGCGTGTCGCCACAATGGGGGGAAACAAAATGGACAGAGGAACACAGGAATGGACACACAGCAAGAGCAAGCAGAAAGGGGGGGGGTGGTATGTAATAAATAAAAAA
>PVKH010006786.1:0-20752 GCA_004027955.1 Chaetophractus vellerosus | reverse complement strand
ACTTAATGCAATCAAAGGGCCCCACACCTACAAGAATGGATGACTTTAAGGACATAATCTTTTTCTGGGATTCACAAAATTCAAACTGTCACACACATTAGCTGAACTTTGTTGGGGATAGCGGAAGGCCACTGCAGCCAGATCACTGATGTTATTTCCCTGGATCAGGGGTTCTCAAACTTGAGCTCAAACTTCAGAATCCCCTTGGAGGGTTTGCACAAATGCAGATGGTGGGGCCCCAGCCCAGAGGCTCTGACTCGGTGGGCCTGAGAATCTGCATTTCTCTCAAGTTCCCAGGTCAGGCTCTGAGAAACAATGCCTTAGACCCATGGTTCCCAACCCCAGATGTCTGTGGGAAACCCCAGGGGTCCGTTTAAAACGACCAAGACCCAGAGATACTTATCCAATTGGTCTGGGTGTAAGAAGCAGGAAATTGTATTTTTAAAAATTCCCCCAAGGGATTCTGACATGCAGCCAGAGAACTACAGTTTCAGACCCAAGGTCCCAGATGTCTGTTGGGAGCCCATCATTGTTTGGGATTTTATGATGTCATTAAAGTGCCCTCTGAGAAATAAGGGACCAGACCGCTAAGAAAAAGCTAGGAAGAATTAGTAAACTTTTGATTTATCAGCCTTTTTCTTTTTAAAGAAAGAAAAGTCATTTTGTTATTTATTTGAAAACAACAAAAAGTATGGGCTTGACTTAAGCTAGAATGTTAGGGAGGACACTGGCTTGTCCATACTTTAATAGGAGTAATTAAGAATAAGAGGAAAATTTTAGGCTGAGCTGGGGCCTAGGTCTCCAGATTTGCAATCTTCTACTTCTCCCAGGCACTCTCTGTCCCCCTCACCCCTCTCCCCCCACCCTCAAAAAAGCAGCTTTGATTCTTGGATGAGATCTGAGGTGAAATACCACCTCCTAAATCTTGGCTCAGATAAACCCTTTTTGTATAGAAATTGCAAATGTTCAGCCCAAACAGTGATCAAGTTTTCAAAAATTCTAAATGAATGTAGGCAAAATGAATGAAGTTTCCTTATTAGAAAAAACTACATTGAATATATTTCTTTCACCTTGATACTTTTCAGGGGAAATTTTACCAGGCCCTTGTATGAAGATAACCATGTTTTTTTTGTTTTGTTTTGTTTGTTTTGTTTTGTTTTGTTTTGTTTTTGCCAAAATCAGTGCTTTAGAGAGCTGGTCAGTGGGGCTAGTGTAATCTTATTTTGTTTGGCCCCACACTTTTTTAAAATTTTGGCTCTTGAGACTCATATATCCTAGGTTCCTGCCAGGCAGGATTTTATAAGCTCTTGGAATTAATATCTACCTTGGGAGAAGAGATCAGGGGTCAGGATATGCTAGAAGTGAGCTGGAGAAAGAATCAGGCGTGCCTGTGCGTGGTGGCAGCAGAAGGGAAGGCAGGACCTGCTCGGTCCCAACTCATCAAGACGTGTAGACATTGGGGGAACCCAGTACATTGACTTATTATTATTATTTTTAAAGAAGCAATAGATGACTAAGTGCATTGATTTTGATCATTAAGTCCTACTGATTGACGGATTGTTACTTTCAGGAGGAAGGTGCTGGCCACAACCTCATGCCTTTGTTCTCTCTAGTTCCCTCCTCTGAGCAGTGAGTGGGGCTTGGCACACTTATAGGATCAGCTGCTGAAGATGGAACCTGCAGCCCCAAATCCTGCAGATTGCCTCGTCCTTAATCCCTTAATACTGCAATACTCACTAAACCAGGTTTACTCACTGTTGGGGACAATTAAGGAAACACACAGTGCTCATTGTCAGCAGCAGCGGTGACACGCAGCATGGCCACCCGAGTTAACAATGAACAGCCTGAGTCACGTTCCACCGACTTCTCGAAGAACAAGAAACACCAGTTTGCTAACCCACCCCCTTCCCTAGCAACAGCTGCTACCAACAGATAGCTACCAAGCCACTCCCTCCTCCCTTTGAGCATAAATACTTGTACCTCACCAATAAACTTTTGCAGCTTGATCAGACCTCCTGTCTTGCTGCCATTCTTCGTGTCTCCTTGTCCCATACCATTCTTTTCCCACAGGTTCGGAGGCCCCTGTTGACTGTCCCGCTGGACGGGACAACTCACTAGCTGGACTCTCCACATTGTTCAAGTTTCAACAGCTGAAGCTTCTAAAACCATCTTCAGCATTTGAAATTGGGATCAATAGGTCTATTTAATGATATCCAGGGATATTCATGATGTGCTTCATGGAGACGCTAAGTGCCTTGGGGTGGGGAAAGAAGGGGGCCAGCAGGGCAGGGCTCTGGGTTCCGTACCTCCTCTTTAACCACACAGTCCTGATTTGCTGGGTTTATATCTTGGCTTTCTGTGGATGACTTTGGGGGCAAAAAGATTTCAGCAGCAGCTGTTACAGAAACATTGGCAAGCAGTGATCAAATCTACGCCCCCAACCAGTGCACTGAGCCTCTATGCAATGTCCACACCAAGTAACCACCCCGCAATCTCTTCTTGAATACTCCCTGTGACATACGGTTCACTCCCTCTCGAGCCCCACTACATCAGCGGGAGCTTGTGGGGGAGGCAGACTCTCGGCCCCACTCCAGATGTGCATTTTAACAAGATTCCCTGGTGATTTCCTGGGCATATCCAAGATTGATGCACGTGACTCTTAGTCTTCGCTGCACACTGGAATCCCCTGGGGAGTGGCGGAAAATTCCAGTACTTGGATCCCCATCGCCCCAATACCACTGTCTCAGAGCCTCTGAATTAAGTGGCCTGCAGTGCAGCCTGGGCATTGGAATGCTAGAAGTTTCCCAGGTGGGAATCCCCTGGATAGAGCCTCCTGCTGCTGGGCAGCTGCGACTGGAACAGGTCCTCAAACTGAGAGGTCTGTTGCCCTGCAGCTTTCACTGCTTCATGCTAGGGCACAAGCAACAAGCTGAATCCGCCTCTGCGGGCAGTGCTGCAAACACAGGGGGCTGAGAACACGCCTGTCCCCAGAGCCCGCCCTCCTCATCCTGGGCTGTGTGGCCTCACCTTGCCCCTCCATGGAACATTCCCCACTTCTCTCTCCTTAGAGCATGGTGTAAGATACATGCTTGTTTTTATTTCCTGGAAGAAAGTTGTACTCCTCGCAGAGAAATGTGGTTACTTTGTTGTAAAGGAAAACAAAATCCATACATAGTTTACATTTACTACCTGACATTAGAGCTAAGTCCAAAGCTCTTGCAGTCCCCTAGGAAGCAGGCAAAAGTAATGACCTACTAAGTAAATAAATTCAGCAAGTATTTCTTCCACATCTGTTATAAACCTGGCCCTGGGCTAGGGGTGGGGACACCGTGGAGAGTTTCTACATTTGAGGTCTTCTCAAGAAGCTCACCATCTGCCCGTGGGACAGAGAAGTGCCACATTTTTGACAGGTTACCTCTGTAAGAGGAGTGGAGATATTGGGGGGAAGTAGGAGGGGTGGCCTTGCAAATACTATAAAATATAAAAATATAAAAAATTAAAAAGTAACCCTCAATACTTTGGGGTAGGCGTTTTGTTACTAAGTGTGTGGAAGGCAATGGGAAGGCAGAAGTGAGATACCCAACACAGCTGGTCAGGGAAGCTTCCTGGAGGAGGTGCTGCTATGGGAGGCCTTGAAACACCAGTAGGAGTTAAGCAGACCAAGAATGGAGAGATAGGGAAACCCGCATGTGGAAGGGCATGGAGGGAGCAATATGGTGTGATGAGGGCACTGATGTGACTTGGACTGGGGGGAACATGGACTGTGTGAAGAAGTATCAAGAGAGTTGACCAAAAAGGTAATCTCCAGAGGAAGCTCCAACTGCAAGTTGGAACCTCCAGTGAAAGTGGCATTGAATCTTCCAGGAAAATGGCTGGCTGAAGTAGAGAGAGAAATTCTTCTTTCTGACTGCTGGCATCCTCGGATCTCCCTGTAAGGCCTCCAAGTAATTGGAAGAAGAAATTCCTCTCATTGCTGGAGGCAATCCCCTTTGTTGATTGTAGATGCAATCAGCAACAGACACAATCAACTGACCAATGATTTAGATCCATCAATGAAAAACCCTCAAAGTATCCATCAGCCCAGTACTTGACTAAACAACTGGACAGTATCACTTAGTCAAGCTGACACATGAAACATAACCATCGCAGGTAGGCAGAAGCCAAGTCGTGAAGGGCATTTTATAATAGACTGGGAGTTTGTAATGAATTCTGAAGTTGATGAGACATCACGAAATGGTTTTAAACAGGGGAAAAACATGATCAAATGCTTGTACCGTGGCTGCTGATGGATGCAGGCAGGGCTTGGGGCAGCGAGCCTTTAGGATGCTGTACAGTGGTCCAAGCAGGAAGAGATAAGGACCTAGGCTAAGACACAGCAGAGTGAATGGATGGGGAGGAGGGGATGGGTCCAAGAGGGACTGTGGCTGGGAAGAAGAACTGGTGGACTTGGTGGCTGATGGGGTAATTTACCTGGATTTCTGACCTGGGTAGATGAGGGAGAGAGAGGCCAGTTGCCACTGTTATGGGGAGCAGGGGAAGAGGAGCAGGCTTGCTGGGGAAGCTGGTAAGTTGACTTTTGGACATGCTGACCTGGAGGGCAGGCAGCCGGATGGCTGGACCTGGAGCCAGGATAAAAGGTCTGAGCTGACTGCACATATTGAATGGATTGTACAAAGCATGGGACTGTATGACACAGGGAATCCAGTGGTGGATGATGGACTGTGGTTAACAGGACAAACATGAAAAAGTTTTCCCTTGAATGATAACAAATATATAATAATATAGGGTGATAATAATTGGGTGGGTCGGGGGAAATGTAAGATATGGGCTAGAGTTAGTAGTAATATCTTGACGATGTTCTTTCATAGTTTGTAACACATGTTTCACAACAGTGCAGGGTGTTGGTGGTGGGGTGATGTGTGGGAGCCCTGTATGATGATATGCATGTTTGTTTTGTAAGTTCACAAATTTTACTATACACTTATTGTTGATGTATGTTCATGTATGAATGATATACTTCAATACAATTTTATTTTTTTTTAAAAAGGCCTGGGCTGGAGATTCGAATTTGGGAGCCCTCATGTGTCCAAAAGCCACGAGAAGATGAGGCGATGCAGGATGGTCCAACGGAGAGAGGAGTACTGGAGACCAGCTGTCTCAGGGAGGTCCATGTCTAAGAGGTGAGCAGAAGGCGAGAGGGAGGTGGGTGGGGAAACAGAAGGGGGGGGGAGATTGGAGGGGAGAGGGAAGGGAGGATGAGAGTGGGGCCAGGCTCTCTGGTTTTTGGGACCAGAAACCAAGGACAGATTTAATTTGTGGCGTGGTCAGGAGCCAATGCTAATCCCGGTGGGCTGTATAATGAGAAGTGAGGACATGGAGGTGGTGGGTGTCAACTCCTTTCTTAATAACTTGACCAGGAAAGGGATGGGAGAGGGCAGAGGCTAAATGGGGGCCAAAGGTCAAAGGAAGCAGTTGTGTGTTTGAGAAGGTAGGAGATAACAAAGCCCTCTGTCCTTTCTCCAGCACGTCACCCAGTCTGTCCTGTGTTATAGCTATGCCTGCACATGGTGTCTTATTGCTTTGTTCTTCAGAGATGGACTAACATGAAATCGTCATCAACTGTATCCAGCCATAAACTTTGGGCAGAAATACCCCCCAGAACCAGCTCCTCTTGGTATGGGTCAACCAATCGTGGTGGCTGCTCAAGCATTTCCACCTAATTCATGGAAAACTTGGGTTCAAAAATGGTGCTGCCTCCTGGGAATAGTCACTTGGCTCCTGGGGGCAAGCTCCTCAGAGGGAAGGTGATCCGAAATCTAGGCACTGAAGGAGAGAGGAAATAAACCAAATTCTCACTGCAGTCACTGTCCAAAGCAGACTAGTTAGACTTTTGTTGCACCATTTTCCAGCTCCCTTTTTATGTGATTCAGCTTGATTAGATTATATGCTCCTTTAGGCAAAGCCCACCTGGTCTCCTCTTTATTCTTGTCACAGAAATGGCACCAAGGAAGTATTTTATAGAAAAACATCATCTTAGGCTTAGAAGGGCCTGTGGCATCTCACCTGGTTCTCCCCACCCAGTAAAGAGCCTGATGATGGCGTCCTTAACAGGTGTTTGCCCAGCGTCTGCTTGAATGGAGACTGGAGGCCTGAACATTTCTTATTTCTTTTTTTAATAAATAGTTTTATCATTACAACTCCTATATATTCATTGTATATATTTTTAAATTTTTATTATATATAATTATAATTTATAATTTATTATATATAATAATAAATTATTATATATAAATAATAAATATAAATTTCTGCTTGTTCTTGCCGCGTTCATCCTCGTGTTCTGTGTATGCTTGTCTCCCCACCGCTGCGGTGACCTGCCGAGTCAGCTCACCGCGTGGCAGCCTGCCTGCTTGCGGGTGGCTTGCCCTGCCCGCGGTGGCTTTACCCTGCCCGCGGTGGCTTTGCCCTGCCCACAGCGGCTTGCCTTCTCAAGGCGGTCTGCCTGCTCAAGGAGGCCCCGGGAACTGAACCTGGGGCCTCCCATGTGGTAAACTGGCGCCCTATCAACTGAGCTACAGCCAGTTGTAAATTTGAATACATAGAAAAGCGTTTTTTTAAAAAACCCTCAAAATTTCTTTTTATCCTATTACCTAGAAATAAATTCCAATAGTCGATTAATATCTTCATATATGTCTTCCTGTGTGTATGTGTGTATAATCATGTTTATGCACACATAAGCACCTTATCAGATTACTTTAAAAACTTAACATTATGTCACAGACATATTTTTATGTTAATGAATCTCTCTCTCAAACAAAATTTCTAATGACTACAATAATATTCTATTTTATGGCGGCACTGGAGTTATTTAGCTAGTCTTCTATTGTGGACATTTGAGTTATTGATAATGTTTTAATATTTAATTGGTATTGTAATTAACATCCTCAAATATATATCTTTGGTCTCATTCCTGCTGCTTAAGGATTAATGAACAAGAACTAAGCTAAAGGATATTCACTTTTTAAAAAGGATTGATATATAGTCAAAGCACTTTCCTGAAAATATATGCCAAATGATACCACCCCCAGCATTTTATGAGCTTGCCCTTTCCCTGAACAGTTTCATGGGGCATTATCATGGATTTTAGTCTTTCCCAACATGATAGTTCATTCATGGTTTCCTGCTTTAATTTTAATGTTTGTAATTCATTTTAAGTTGAATGCTTTTCAGTCATTTTCATTTCTTCTTCTGTGAATTGACTGCTTGCATAACCCAGTTTTATCTTGGGATAATCTATTGTCTAGATGGACTTTTTTCTGGTGTCAGTTCCAGTTTTGCAGCTTTGTGGTATAGGTTTTATCTGTGGCAGTACAAATCTCCTCTTATTATTTCACTTAGTTCCAGAAAATATTTCCAACCTGTGCACTGTCAAGAAGAGGGCAAGGGGACAATTTCGGTTATTTGCAGGCAGGGTCGCAGCTTCCCAGAAGATACCAGGTAGTAAACTCACCGGCCATTCCCACCACCGACACTCACGATGAAGTTTCATGGAGGATGCTATTGGTCTGGCCAGGGCTGTATGTCCCTTATGATCAGTTCTCCCAGCAAAGGGAAAGGTCTGAAGAGGGTGCATTTCCAAAAATGGGTGTCAGAGTTTGGAAATGCCCTAACAAGAGATAGTGAAACACTGGACTCAAGCAGAAAGAAACCAGGGTCCCTCACTGTTTTAGTTTGTAGGCTGCTGAAAGCAAATGCCATGAAATGCGTTGGCTTTTAACAATGGGAATTTATTAGCTTACAGTTTTGAAGCTGAGAAAAATGTCCAAACCAATGTGATGCTTTCTTCCTGAAGTCTGGCTGTCAGCACTCCTTGGCTCCTCCGTCACATGGCAAGGCACATGGTGGCATCTGCTGGTCACTCCCTTCTCTTCTGGGTTTTGTTGCTTTCAGCTTCTTGCTTCTGTGGCTTTCTCTCTCTCTCACTATATTTATTTTGTTTATAAAGGACTCAAGTAAGAGGATTAAGACCACCCTGATTGGGCTGGGCCATACCTTATCTGAAGTAACCTCATCTAAAGGTCCTACTTATAATGGATTACAACACAGGGATAGATTAGATTTGAGAACATGCTTTTCTGGGGTACATACAGCTTCAAACCACCACATTCACTTACACCATCTTCCTTCCAGTCTGCTTTGGGGCGGCGGAGGGATGGGGACAGGGTCCATGGTCGGGGGTGGTGGTAGTGTGTGTGTGTGTGGAGGCAGGGGGCTAATAATCTTGCCTACAATTTTGGCTGAGTGGGTTGCTAAAGACCAAAAACAAACCGCGAATTACAAAGCTCCTGCAGGCTTCCTATGGCTGAGAAAGGAGAACAAATTAGATGGCTTTTGGTTTGGCTGAGGATCTTTTTGTATTTGGGGAATAGGAAAAGATAATTGGGAAGCCTAAGTTGGGGTGAGGTGGAAAATGCTAAATTGGCCTGAGTGGGGAAAAATATCAAGAGTACAGGTAACGAGAGAGAGAGAGAGAGTAAGTATGAGAGAGAGAGGCACAGAGGGACAGAAAGACAGAGAAAGATCTGAGGGAGCCTGAGCTCCAAGACTGGAAGGAGGGACTTTACAAAGGACACAACTAGCAAGAAATTTCCTTGGTGAGAGCTTCTCAATTCATCACAAGGAACAGTGGGTATCCAAGAGTAAATTCAAAGAGAGTACAATCTTGTCCTATGCTGTAATTTCCTGATTTTACTCCCTACATTGTCTGTAAAATATGCCTCACCCAACAACTCCATGTTAGTGGGGCTTTGAGGAAATGAAGGAGGAGGAATGGTTTTCCGAGCAGACCCCAGTGGGCTGGCCTGAAATGGAGGTGGCACAGAAGTTTCCAGTGGTGGATTTAGGTTCTTATCTGGGATGGGGGTAGGGGATGGTGGTGGTGTTGGGGTAGGGAGAGCTTGTTTCAGGGAGGGAGTTTCTGACTCTGTATTATGTTACCGGTTCAACCTTCCCGATTTGGCAGATGACACCAAGTCATCTGGAGATCCTTGGAATCCCTGTTCCGGAAGTCCCAGCCAGCCACGGGGCCCAGATGTTAAAGTCTGAGCAGACAGTCACCACTAGGTGGCGCCAAACTGCAGCCGGCATTTGGACCAGTCACTATTGTATTTAGATGACTGGTATTTCAATTACCTGGCAATAAGACCACCTGCAATTCAGGTGCTTGGATTGTTTGTACAATGCCCTCTCCCCACTCCTCACCCCCACCCACGATCCCCTTTCCCTGTCATGGTGCAGTATTCCAGCAGGTGCCTTGGTCCAGCTTTTGATCCCTGTAGCATGAGCTTTGCATGCTCCTTGGATTATGACAAGACTGCATTTTATCTGTTTGTGGCATGATTGCTCTGAGTATCAGTGTTGATAAAACTCATTCAGGGGAAGCAGATGTGGCTCAAGCGATCGAGCTCCCGCCTACCACATCGGAAGTCCTGTGTTCGGTTCCTGGAGCCTCCTAAAGATGGCGCAACAAGACACAACAAGCAGGGAATGGAGGTGGCTCAAGCGAGTAGGCACCTCCCTCCCACATGGGAGGTCCCGGCTTCGGTTCTGGTGCCTCCAAAAACAAGAAAAGCACACAAAACTCATTCAGCCTCAGCTCCTCTAAAATGGTTCCTGACTCTTTCGTGTCATGCTCTGCTTGAGATTGTTCTAGCTGACCAGCGCTGCAGCGGAGGGTTGCAAACCTGGGAAGGTTCCTGCTTCAACGGTTGCAGCTGGCGACGTGGAGCTGAGGAGGGCTCGGATACGTGCAACTGAACCGAAGCTTGTACTTTCCTCGCTCTGTTAAACATTTACAATATGGTCATTCTTGGTGGGACATTGTTTAGAAACTGCTTCAATCAGTGCCAATGATCTAAGTAAACATTTCCTGATATAAGTTAACTTGTACCAGGAATGGGGTGTTAGTTGGTATTTTACACTCCTACTAGTCCCATGGATCTGAAGGACACATAAAATAATAAAAACAGTCTCAGTCACAATAGCCTGTGACTAATAACCATCTGTGCCCCCAAGTCTGGGCAGCCCGGATGCTAAGTGCGACACACTTATTGTGCCCTGAAAGAACTTCCTCTCGACAAGGCAAATCTTAGCACGACACCATCTGAAACCTTTTCTTCTGGCAAAGTCCAGTGTCAAGTAAATACTGTCGGCTTGTAGAGGGGGCTGAAATTTTACATGTTCTGGGTACAGCGGTTTCATTGTAAAGGTGTTTCTAGAAAGTCGATTCGATTTCATCTCATTACCTCTGGGACTGAGGGTAAGAGGCAGATATCACTAACCCCAGTTTAATTAGAAAAATTAAGGAACAGGGAAGGCAATTGCCTTGTTCAAATCACTCAGGGTTGAAATGGGAATGAAAAACAGATCTGTCCTTTTCTCATTTCAACCCTTTGCATTTCTTTCTCTTTCTGCTCAGATGAGCTAAGAAGAGGAATGGGAAAATGCCACTCAGAGCAGGAAAACCATGGTGAACAAATACATCAAGCAAAGAAATAATCTGCAGACTTAATAATAGCAGATAACTTATTGGAAGATTGCATAGCTTAAACAATCAGACCGGTAATTCAATTCAGTCTAGATGGGTGCTTTGGAATGTGGCCAAGTCTTGGATTCCAATTCACATTGGGCTTCATTCTTGTATTTGCACAGCCTCTTCCTGTCTTGAACCCAAAGAGACTCTTGAGTTGGCTGAAATATGTGGGAAAGACAAACACCTTCCTTTCAGTTCTTCAGCCAAAAGTTTCTCAGCATAGACCATTACGCAGTGAGCCATGCAGGCTGCCAGCTTATAGTTTCCATTAAGAAATTGAGCAATGCCATTTGTTTGTCTCTCAGGAAATTGTCAAGGAGATCACATTAATTAATTTGAAGTCTGCTGTGAGTTGTATGTGAGAGGACACACATTTTTAACATGGTAGTGTTGAAAGATTTTCCTACCTCCACAAGCTGGCTAAAGAGAATCCAGGAATTTCTGGACCATCTTTTACGAAATCTCCTCCTCTTAAAAAGGGGGCAGGTCTTTCTTGCTGGAGAAAGAGCTAAACTCTTCCATATAATAAAGGGAGACTCTTTCTCTCTCTAGAGAGAGACAGTAGGAGATTAGCAAGGACAGGGAATTTCTTGTAGCTATTGCTGTGGACAATTGTTTTGGGTTCCTTTCTATGGTACCATTTTATTACTTTTGCCAATTTAAACTAGGCTTTCTGAACTTCACTCTGCTTTGACACTGAGCCAAGCAGATGAAGACTTTTCAAGGTTACACATATACCATTAGCAAAGTCACCTGTTCAGGTTTGGGGACAGCACTGTGTTGAGGTGGTACCTTCAGCCATGCGTGTGGCAACTGTGAAGGGCAGGTCATTCATTCAGCCACCCCATTTTTTTTTTTTTAATTAGGCCAGTAATTTATTAAGGTATGGAGGGAAGAGAAATGGGAGAAAATAACAGATCATGGGTCCCAGGTAGAGAGGAGGGGGCTGAAGAGTGATAAAGAGGGCTGATTTACAGACTACAATTTCCCATTACCGATTAGAAATGCCCAGGTTTTACTTGCATGGCCATGATGGCGGGCAGGGAGATGGCAAGAGCAGGGCACAGAAGGCAGGAACATGGCAGGGACAGGCACAGAGACAGGCCAGCCACCCCATTTTAAGTGAACACCCACTTTGTGCCAGTCGTTGGGGAAATAGAGGCAGATAAAAAAGACATGGTCCCTGCCCTCGAGAAACTAAAGTGTAGCAGGAGGACAGATAATAAAAAAACATACCCATAAATAAAAATAAACAAAAAGTAAGATGATCCATTGTGTTCAGCGCATAATGTAACCAACCAGGGGCTGGTGATAGGGAGGACTGGGGGCTCCTGCTCGAAGGACTCTCTGGGGCGAGGACACTTCAACAGGGACCTGAAGGACGAGGAAGCCTCCAGGTTTGAGGTCCAGTGAGCCAGCACTTTGGAAGAGCCCAGAGAAGGCCTTTGGGGCTAGAGCGAGGGATTGAGGGGGTGAAGGGCACGCGAGGCAGGCAGGGGGCCCTATCACGTCGGGTCCCATAGGCCAGGCTGGGAGCAGAGTGTCCAGAGAGGACAGAGATCACCAGGAAAAATCGGTGTGTTTTGGAGACAGAATCAGCAGGACTTGTGGATGGAGGTGGGTGTGGAGGGCGAAGGAAAGAGGGAAGTGGGCTGCACAGCCTTGTACCTAGCCCCGCTGCCGCTTCCCTCAGAGAGGCCTTCTGGTCCCAGCACATTTGTTGCATCTGGAAGGAAAGTGGCTTTGGGGAGATGGCATCTTGGTTAAAGTGGTATTCCACCATGGTCGTAATCCTGGTTCAGAGGGGGCCTAGTTTGAATATGGTGTGGGGAGGGCAGAGGTGCCTTATATTTAGGAGCTAAATAATCTCTGTTATAGTGCTCCTGGTGGTGTCCACATACATTAGTCATCAACATCATCATCACGACAATAATTACCACCACCATGCTAATAGCTAACACCGGTCTAGTGCCTCCGAGAGGCCGGCACTGTTCCACGTGCTTTACACACGGGACCTCATTCATTCTCCCAATGGCAGTCTCTGTTTTCTACACGATGGAACTCGGGCACAAAGATGGCCAAGTCCTCAGGACCTGCCGTGCTCCATGCAATCTCAGGAGCCAATCACGGAGACTTTTACGTAGACGGCACCCCTTGGGTTTGTGCAGTGCAGTTGACCCTGACGTGGAGTTTAAGTAACTTGCTGAAGGTGTCTATGTTGTAGAACTTAGCAATGTTTTGTGCAGAAAGGATTGTAGGAGGGACGGCATAGGTTCGGTGAATGCATTTTATAACATATATATTTATGAATATAGAGCATTAAAATTAGTCTTTTTATTTTAGAATAGTTTTATATTTACAGAAAGATTGTAAAGTAATAGAGTTCTACTTACTCCACACCCAGTTTCCCCTATAGCTAATACCTTTACATATGGTAAAGTTGAGGCAATGAATGAACCAATATTTTACATTATTATAAACTACAACACACAGCTTTTTCAGGGCTCCTCAGCTTTTACCTAATGTCTTTTTCTGCCCCAGGCTCCCATCCAGGACACCACATTACATTGAGTTGCCAGGTCTCTTGGCTGTGACAGTTTTTTTGGGCTCTCCTTGGCTTTGACAACGTTGGCAGTTTTAAAGAGAACCGGTCAGGTATTTTGTAGCATTTACCTCAATTAGAATTTGCTGATGTTTGCCCCATGATTAGCCTGGGGTTATGGGTTTTGGGGAGGAAGACCACAGAAGTCAGTGCCATTTTCATCACATTGGATCAAGGGTACCTACTATGAACCTGATTCATTACTGTCGATGTTGACCTTGATCATCTGGCTCCACTGTGTTGCTCCTCTCTGCCTCTGGCTAACTTCCTTGGATTCAAGAATCCCTACTCATGTAATCCTCACAACAACCAGGTGAAGCAGCCAAGGCTCAGAAGGGGAAGTAACTTGTGCACAGTTGCACATCTGGTGGGTGCTGGAGGTAGGACATGGCTCAGGTCCTTTGATCCCATGGCCTGGAGGCTTTCGCCCTGTGCTGCAGGGCTCAGCAAACTACAACTCTCGGGCCACATCATCTTTTTGTAGCTTCATGAGTGAAGCAGGGTTTCTACATTTTCAAATGGGTGAAAAAATATCAAAAGAAGAATATTCCTTCATGACCTGTAAAAACTTTAGGAAATTCAAATTTCAGTGTCCACGAACAAAGTTTGATTGGCACACAGCCATGCCCACTGATTTAGGTATTGTCTATGGCTGCTTTCACACCACAATGGCAGAGTTGAGCAGTGGTTGCAACAGGGAGTGTATGACCTGCAAAGCCTCAAATATTTACTATCTGGCCCTTCACCGAAAAAACTGCTGACTGCTGCTTCGTTGTACTGCTTTGGATTCTGGAAAGGGAAGATGCTGAGTTAGAAATGTAACAGAGGAATCAGCGTGGGCAGGGCAAGCTCTCGCCCACACTGAGACTCCACTGGCCTTATTTTCTGCGACGGAAATGCTCGCTCTTCTTGTTGCAATAACCCAAATCCTATCCTCCTTCCAGGTCCATCCTCTGCTGTTGGGAGATTCTCCGGGCCAGTCTGGTCTCCATCATTCGGCTCCTCCAAACACTCAGAACACTTAACGTTTATTTAGTTTTCAGTTTTTGATTTCTTTGGTGCTTTGTATAGTTTTCCTTTTCATGCACATCATCTTTGTCTCCCAAATTATCCACAAGCTCCTTCAAACCAGGGACTGCATTTTTCCCCTCCACTCCTTACATTATCAACCACAGATTATGTTTTCCAAAACCCATCTCTGATCATTGATACAAATGACCTCCCTGTTCAGACTTCTAATTGCCTATCAAATTAAGCACAAACTCCTTAGCATGGCATTCTTGTTTTTTCACTTAACTCAGTGGTGTTAATTACATTCCCAATGTTGTGCTGCCATCATTGCCAACCATTATTGAAATTTTTCATCACCCCAAACAGAAACTCTGCACACCTATAGCAATAACTCTCCTTTTTCTCCCTCCTGTCCATCCCCAACCCAACCCCTGGTAAAGTATAATCTACTTTCCGCCCCCTGTGAATTGATTAATTCTAGGGATTCCATGTAACTGAAATCGTACAATACTTGTCCTTTTGTGTCTGACTTATTTCTGTCAACTCGATGTCCTCAAGGTTCATCCATGTTGCAGCATGTCTGGGAACTTCACTTCTTTTTAAGGCTGAATAATATTCCATTGTATGCATTTACCACATTTTGTGTATCCATTCATCTGTTGATGGACAGTTGTTGGGTTGCTTCCGTTTTTTGGCTATTGTGAATAATGCTGCTATGGACATTGGTGTAAAATATCTGAGGCCATGTTTTCAATTCTTTTGGATATATACCTAGAAGTGGGAATGCCTGGACATATGGTAATTCTATTATCAACTGTCTGGGAAACCGCCAAACTGTTTTCCAATGTACAAGAGTTCTTATTTCTCTGTATCCTAACACTTGTTATTTTCCTTTTTTTTAAAAAAAAAATAATAGTTATTCTTATGCTTGTTGGCCATTTGTATAGCGTCTTTGGAGAAATGTTTATTCAAGTCCTTTGTTAATTTTTAAGTTGGGTTTTCTTTTGGCTGTTGAATGGTAGTTCTTCTTTATAAATTCTAGATTTTACATTTTTATCAGACACATGATTTGCAACTATTTTATCTCATTTTGCGATTGTCGTTTCATTTTCTTGATAATGTCCTTTGATGTATAAAATTTTTTATTTTGATGAGGTCCATTTTATCTATTTTTCTTTTGTTGCTTGTGCTCTTGGTGTCAAATCTAAGAATCACTGCCAAATCCAAGGTTATGAAGGGTTTCCCCTATGTTTTATTCTGCGTTCTCTGGTTTTAACTCTTATGTTTAGTCCTTGGTCCATTGTGAGGTTTTTTTTGTGTGTGTATGGTATGAGATAGGGGTCCAACTTCTTTCTTTTGCAAGCAGATATCCAATTTCTCAGGACCATTTGTTGAAAGGACCATTCTTTTCTTATTTAAGGTAACTGGCACTCTTGTCAAAAATCAGCTCGCCATAGATGTATAGGTCATTTCTGGACTCTTGATTCTATTCCATTGGTCTAGATGTCTGTCTTTGAGCTGGTACCACACTGTTTTGATTACCGTGGCTTTTTATTAAGGAGGGAAGAAAGAGTCCAGGGAGGTTGACGTGAGCCATCTGCCAAGCCAAGGGATACAGAGTGGATTTGAAGACACTGGCCACAGGAAGGCAGCTAATGGGTTCCATAAGAGGTATTAAAAGATTGCTGAGGAACATGCATGAATATGGCCGTTAGTATGCTTTTCAGACTTTCTCTAGCATTCCTTGGAGATCCAGGTGTCAGAGGGCAGAAAATATAAGGTAAGAAAGCCAAGGTTGGGAAAGGACCATGGAGGCCATGGAAAGCCTTGGGAACAATGGATTTAGGGTGCTGGTAAACACATTTAGGGAGCTACCCTTGAATTAGCACCAACTGCAGTCCAGATGCTTATTATATTATTACTCTATTTAACATCCATCCCAATCTGTAAAATGGGGTTTTATCACCTCTAGTTTGCAATTAAAAATTGAGGCTGAAAGAACTTTTCTTAATGTCACAGACCTAGCATGCAGCAGGAGCCAGGGTTTTACACAGAACTTTATTTCTTTTTCCTCTAAGGATCTAGAGACTCTTCGGCACCCTCATTTCTATCAAACCTAAGTCCCTTCTCACTGTGAACCCGTTCATGTCAGCCCTCATGCTTTGCCCAGCTGCCCCGGCTATGCTCGTGCTCTGCTGAATTTGTCTGTGTAAAGCAGAGCCTCGAGGGTACCAGTTTCCACTGGCAGAACAGTGGGCAGATTAATGGAGCTGTCACTACTTCGCTTCCCTCTCTCCAGTCCCAGCAAATCAGGAGTGGGAAGTGGATTGGGGACGGGTCAACCTCTAGTCCCTTCTGTTCTTCACTGCGACTCTTCAGGAAGACATCGATCCACTCAGACTCTCTCTGGCTACAATCCTCTGGCTAAAATCTGTTTTGGTACCTGTATTAGTCAGCCAAAGAGGTACCTTTGCAAATATACCAATAATTGGTTGGTCTTTATAAAGGGTATTTATTTGGGGTAGAAGCTTACAGTTACCAGGCCACAAAGCATAAGTTTCTTCCCTTACCAAAGTCCATGTGTTGGAGCAAGATAGCTGCCGACGTTTGCCAGGGTTCAGACCTTTGGGTTCCTCTCCTGCTGGGGCTGCGTTTCTCTCCGGGCTTGCTTAGCACTTCTTCCACAAGGTCAGCTGTAGACTATCAGGCGAATGGCCCTCTCCAACATCAGAACTGCATCTCAAAAATCTGCTTCTCAAATCTGCTGCCTTGCCTTTATACTTGAGACCACACCCACCGAGGGGCAGGGCTCAATGCCCTCCTGATGTGGCCCAGTTAACACCCGAATCATAAACCAATCATGCCCAGATGAACAGATCAGTTTACAAGCATCATTCAATTTATATTTTTGGAATCCATAATTAGATAAAACTGTCAAACCATTATAGTATCTTTTCTTTTTAAGATTTATTTTTATTTACTTATTTCTTCCTCTCCCCCATTGTCTGCTCTCTGTGTGTTCTTCTGTGTCTGCTTGTCTTCTCTTTAGGTGGCACTGGGAGCCGATCCTGGGATCTTCCGGAGTAGAGAGGGGCACTCAATCTCTTGCGCCACCTCAGCTTCCTGGTCAGCTGCATCTCTTACTGTCTCTCCTCTGTGTCTCTTTTTATTGCATCATCTTGCTGCGTCAGCTTCTCTGCATGGGCCAGCACTCCCCATGGGCCAGCACTCTGCATGGGCCAGCTTTCCACTCAGGCCAGCTTGCTTTGTGGGCCAGCGTGCCTTTCACCAGGACACCCCGGGAATCGAACCCTGGACCTCCTATATGGTAGATGGGAGCTCAATTGCTTGAACCACATCTGTTTCCCTTTGGTGCCCTCTTGACAATAACAACAAAAGTGTTTTTACAATTAAGAAAGAAGGTATCTTCCTTGGTCTGGAAGGAGAAAGGAGGAGAAGCCAAGAGATTTTCCAACACCTCTGCGGCATTTGCTCTCAAATCGAATGCATACAAAAATTATTGCGGGTACTGATTTAAAATACAGCTTCCTGGGTCCTACCCCAGAGATTCTGAATATGCAGGTCTAAGGTGGGGCCTGGGAACATGAATTTTAACAAGTGCCTTTGTGATTCTGAGGCAGGAGGTCCCCATCCACATGTGAAGAAAACAGTGCTCTAAGGGGCAACCCAAGTTCACCAGTTTATAATAGTTTAAGTCCTAATGGCATCGAATTTAGGGCAGTTGTCCAAATTCTTCTTTAGAGACAAACTCACTCATGATCTTTGTTGCAGCTGGAAAGAAAATAGGTGTTCATGGCACATAAAAGTGTCTCCAGGGAGAGCTGGCTTGTTGGCTGCCAAGAGATGGCATTTCCCTTGACATATTCACTCCAGCCCAGGGGATGGCTCTAGGCTTTTAGTCCCAACCTCATGGGTCAGCATACAGAGCCTCTGAGGAATGGGCATGGTGATATATGCCATTTTGAAAGAGAAATATAACAGTAAAGCAGTGATGTGTTGGCCAAGTCAACAGGCCATAGGTCACCTAATCAGATTCAGCACAAGGAGAGTTGGTTGGCTGAGCCCAGTGCTTCCTGGCATCATACTGTAAGAGCCTGGAAGCCAGGTGCACCCCCCTTCCACATAAGGATCTATCTGTACTCGCATGTAGGGGTCCCCAAAGATGGCTTAGAGGGGTGAGGCCACCTTCAGGAGTTTTTAGCCTTCTGCATTTCATGGAAAAATTTTAAAGCAAAATTTAGGGACTGACATCATTTTCCTGTCTCTTATTTTGTTAAGTAAGGATACTAATAAACTAAGCAAAGCCAAGTTCAATTAATGTAACCTAAACTAAACTATGGACCACTGTCATCATCATTGCTTTCAATAAAGTATATTTTAATCCCTGAAAAGAAGTAAGGGCATAATCTTTGCATAAAAGGCAAACTTTTAAATGAAAAAACAAAACAAAATAAAAAAAACACCCAACAAAACCTCACTATGTGAAACAGTGCCTCAAACAGTGGGGCTCCTGAGGGCTCTAGAGACATCTAGACATTATAGGCAGGGCAGACAATCTCAGGAGTTCGGCACCCTGACAGTTGGCCTTACCTTGGAATATATGCTCCCCAATGTTATAAATGAGTTAGAGTCATTTATAATTTCCCTACACATGGCTCTTCTGTCCCTTTTATTTGAACCTATAATTAGCACTACTCATTAAATGTATGTCCCAAAGACTTAAATCTTCAGTCTCTTCATATGCTGATTGAGCCCTGAATCTCAGCAGAGTTGCAACCAACTCTCCAGTTCATTGGGCTTGCCCAGCACAACTAACAAAATGATGATGATGGACAACGTCCATCCCAAAAAACAGAGAGTATCTACAACTGTAAGCAAGACAGTTCCATCCATCTGCTTCAAGGGATCTAAGCCCCCCTCAATTGGAAAGAGAGTGGGCAGCACCATCCCCAAATCCTCAAGATTGAGGAATGAACAAACATAAGGGAGGAATGCAAACTATGGACTAAAGTAAACTTGCTATTATCCTAATAATGGAAGAACTTGCAACATTGATATAAAGGCAGTGGCCACTAGAGGTTCTAAGGGGAGGAAGAAGGAAGAATAGGTGTAACATGGGACATTCCTGGGACATTGGAATTGCCCTGCATGATACTGCAATGATGGATACAGGACATTATACATCTTGTCAAAACCTATAGAGCTGTGTGGTATAAAGTATAAACCATAATGTAAATCACAGACCATGGTTAGTAGCAATGCTTCTAACAGAATGTACTCGTCAATTGTAACAAATGTACCACACCAATGAAAGATGTTGTTAATGGGGGAAAGTGTGGGAGGGGGAGGGAGTGGGGTATATGGAAATTCCCTGTATTTTTGATGTAACATTTATGTAATCTAAAGCTTTTTTTAAAAAAAAAAAAAACGCAAAAACCCTCTCTAAGTGAAATGAGAAAAACCTCACCCCTCATGGCTACACAGACCTGGTGTTTGGAACCCCCTGAGAATCTGGATATTTCTTCAAGGGCAATCATTCTTTCTCTGTTTTGGTAGCCATCCTCCAGGAGAGCTACATATGATCGATTTCCTTTCCACCCGCTAACTTACACTCACAGTCCTGGCTCATGTCCCATGTCACTCCGATTAGAGTTCCCAAACCCTGCATGTTTACTGACAACATCCTGATTTAAAGCTAGCTAACATATCCTCCCTGGGTGAAAACTCCCAGTTTAATCCTCAGAGGGCAATTTTATTTCCAAGAGGAGGAGCAGGGAGGGGTGAGAAGGGTGGCACGGGTTGACTCTGGTAGCCAGGGCGTGAAGCCAGGTCTTCAGTCGGACTTCCTTCCCCGAGGGTGGAGGGTGCCTGTGGAACAAGGGGCCGCCCACGACGTGAGGGCAGCCAGGGGGCAGCGGGCACTTCTAAGGCAGCAGCAGTTTCGAACCATTCACTAGGCGGGTGAAGACGCGAATCCGTCACCTGCTGTTTTCCCCGAGCATGCTACCATCCCCTGAAATCCCCCCTCTCTGTCCTAGGGAGCTTTACAGATACAGCAGCTTATAAACCCCTTCATCAGCTGAAGGGCTAGCAGAGTGAAAGCACGGCTTGGCAGACTCTGCTTCTCGGAACGGCGGGTCTGGTTTGCTTCTCGAAGTCAATTAGGAGGTGACAGAGTAAGGAAGACAGTCCTGGCCGACTCTGCTGGGAGGCTGGCATTCATACAGGGCACACATCCCTGGAAACAGGGAAGGGGCAGCTGCGAAGCTGGACATGCAGCTTCCCTAAGGAGCGATTCCAAGTGCAGCACAAAGGAACTAATTGGGCAGTGCTGGTTGCATGATATGAAGAATCAGGAGCCTGGGGCTGGTTTTTCTGGGCTTCACATTCATTGGTGCAACCTGGGACAAAACACTGCATAGCTCTGCCGTCTCTTCCTCACATGTAAAATGAGAGTTCTAACCTCTGAGGCCTTCCTAGCTCTGATAGAGAGGGAGAACACTAAGCATTGCAAGATAACCCTTGTT
>PVKH010006785.1:0-20753 GCA_004027955.1 Chaetophractus vellerosus | reverse complement strand
TGCGACAGAAGCACTCCCACCACTTCAGTCTCAACCTCTCAGCCACACATCCCAAGCATTCATCTGGTCCCCCCTCCATTCCCCCAAAGCATCCTGAGCTCTCCAACCTGTCCCTCCCAGTCCTCCCAGCCAACAACCCTGCACCACAAAACCCAACAATATCACCACCCACCTGTCCCATTCCCCCAACATGCAACCATGCTCTAGCACCTCACCACAGATTACATCCCTATGGATGATGTCCCACTACTTTCTCTTCCCTTTCTCTTTCTTTTAAACCTATTTTTCAAATCCTAGTTCTCAGGGACTACTCAATTTCCTTTATTCATATCAGTGAGGTCATGTACACCTCATCCTTCAATGCCTGGCTTGCTTCGCTCAACATAAGGTCTTCAAGATTCATCCATGTTATCCTGTGTGTTAGCACTTTGTTCCTTCTTACTGCTGAGTAGTATTCCATTGTATGTATTTACCACATTTTGTTTATCCATTCATTTGTTGTTGGGCACCTGGGTTGATTCCAACTTTTGGCAATTGTGAACAATGCTGCTATGAACATTGGTGTACATGTATCTGTTCGTGTCTTTGCTTTCAATTCTTCTGGGTATATACCCAGCAGTGGAATCGCTGGATCATATGGAAGATCTATATTTAGTATTTTGAGGAACCGCCATATTGTCCTCCACAGTGGCTGTACCAATCCACAATCCCACCAGCAGTGGATGAGGGTACCCGTTCCTCCACATCCTCTCCAACATTTATAGTCTGCAGTTTTTAAAATAGCTGCTATTCTAATGGGTGTTAGATGGTATCTCATTGTATTTTTGATTTGCATTTCTCTTTTAGCTAGAGATGCCGAGCATTTTTTCATGTGCCTTTTAGCCATTTGTATTTCTTCCTTGGAGAACTGTCTTTTCAGGTCACTTGCCAATTTTTTAGATGGGTTGTTAGTCTTTTTATTTTTATCCTTTGAGGTGCAAAAGGTTTTAATTTTGAGGAGATCCCATTTATCTATTTTTTCTTTTGCTGCTTGTGCTTTGGGTGTGAAGTCCATGAATCCATTTCCTATTACCAGTTCCTGTAGATGCTTCCCTACATTATTTTCCAAGGTTTTTATGGTCTTGGCTCTTATGTTTAGATCTTTGATCCACCTTGAGTTAATTTTCATATAGGGTGTGAGATGGTGTTCCTCTCTTATTCTCTTGCATATGGCTATCCAGTATTCCATGCACCACTTTTTGAAGAGGACATTCTCTACCCACTGAGTGGGCTTGGTGGCCTTGTCAAATATCAGGTGACTGTATATGCGAGGATCTATATCAGAACTCTCAATTTGGTTCCACTGGTCAATGTGTCTATCCTTGTGCCAATAACATGCAGTTTTCACCACTGTAGCTTTGTAGTATGTTTTGAAGTCAGGTAGAGTGATACCTCCAACTTCATTTTTTTTTTCTTCAATATGTCTTTGGCAATTCGGGGCTCCTTACCTTTCCAAATAAATTTTGTAGTTAGTTTTTCCAATTCCTTAAAAAATACAGTGTTAATTTTTATTGGGATTGCATTACATCTGTAGATTAGTTTCGGTAGGCGAGACATCTTGATGATATTTAGTCTTCCTATCCATGAATAGGAGATATTCTTCCATTTATTTAAGTCTTCCTTGATTTCCTTCAACACTGTTGTATAGTTTTCTGCATATAAGTCCTTTACACTTTAGTTAAATTTATTCCTATGTATTTGATTCTTTTTGTTACTATTGTAAATGGGATTTATTTAATTTCCTCCTCAGATTGTTTGTTGTTAGTGTACAGAAATGCTATTGATTTTTCAGCATTGATCTTATAGCCTGCAAAGTCACTGAACTCCTTTATAAGTTTTAGCAGCTTAGTTGTAGATTTCTCGGGGCTTTCTAAGTATAGGATCATGTCATCTGCAAATAATGAAATTTTTACTTTTCCCTTTCCAATTTGGATGCCTTTTATATCTCCTCTTGCCGCAGTGCTCGAGCAAGTATTTCTAGGACAATGTTAAATAAGAGTGGTGATAGTGGGCATCCTTGTCTTGTTCCTGATCTCAGAGGGAAGGCTCTTAGGATTTCCCCTTTGAAGTTGATGTTAGCTATGGCTTCTTCATAAATAGCTTTTATCATGTTCAGAAAGTTTCCTTCTATTCCTACTTTTTGCAGAGTTTTTATCAGGAAAGGGTGCTGTATTTTGTCGAATGCTCTTTCTGCATCTATAGAGATGACCATGTGATTTTTTTCTTTCAATTTGTTTATGTGGTGTATTACATTGATTGATTTTCTTATGTTGAACCATCCTTGCATACCTGGGATAAAACCCACTTGGTCATGGTGTATAATGCTTTTGATGTGTTGTTGAATGCGATTAGCAAGTATTTTGTTGAGGATTTTAGCATCTAGGTTCATTAGAGAGATTGGTCTGTAATATTCCTTTCTTGTGGTATCTTTGTTTGGCTTCGGTATTAGAGTAATGTTGGCATCACAGAATGAGTTAGGGAGTGTTCCTTCTATTTCTATTTTTTTGAAGAGTTTAAGCAGTATTGGTGCTAGTTCTTTCTGGAATGTTTGGTAGAATTCAGCTGTTAAGCCATCCGGTCCTGGGCTCTTTTTGTTGGGAGGTTTTTGATGACTGAGTCTATCTCTTTACTTGTAATTGGACTGTTGAGTTCATCGATTTGTTCTTTCATCAGTGTGGGCTGCTTGTGAGTTTCTAGGAATTTGTCCATTTCCTCTAAATTATCATTCTTGTTAGCATATAATTTTTCAAAGTATCCTCCTATGATATTCTTTATTTCAGTGGGGTCAGTAGTGATATCCTTTTCTTCATTCCTTATTTTGTGCATTTGCATTTGTTCTCTCTTTTTCTTTGTTAGTCTGGCTAAGGGTTTGTCTATTTTATTGATCTTCTCAAAGAACCAGCTTCTGGTTTTGTTTATTTTTTCTAATGCTTTCTTATTTTCTATTTCATTTAGCTCTGCTTTGATCTTTTTTATTTCTTTTTTTTCTGCTTCCTTTAGGGATAGTTTGTTGTTGTTTTTCCAATCCTTTTAGATGTGCAGTTAAAACTTCAAATTTAGCTCTTTCTTCTTTTTTAATATATGCATTTAGAGCTATAAATTTCCCTCTCAGCACTGCTTTGGCCACATCCCATAGGTTTTGATATGTTGTGTTGTCATTTTCATTCGATTTGAGGTAGTTACTGATTTCCTTTGAGATTTCCTCCTTGACCCACTGTTTGTCTAAGAGTGTGTTGTTTAATTTCCATATCTTCATACCTAATCTAGTTCTCTGGCCCTTATTGATTTCCAATTTCATTCCATTGTGGTCAGAGAAATTGCTTTGTATAATCTCAATCATTCTGAACTCATTGAGAGTTGTTCTGTGGCCTAGCATGTGGTCTCTCTTGCAATATGATCCATGGGCGCTCGAGAAGAATGCATATCCCACTGTATTAGGATGCAGCATTCTGTATATGTCTATTAGGTCCAGATATTCTAATGTATTATTCAGGTTCTTTGTTTCTTTACTGATTCTCTGTCCAGATGTTCTGTCTAATGGTGATAATGGTGTATTGAAGTCCCCCACTATAATTGTGGAGGCATTTATTTCTCCACTTAGTTTTTGCAGTGTTTGCCTCACATATTTAGAGGCACCCTGATTAGGTGCATAAATGTTTATGATTGTTCTCTCTTCTTGAGAGATTACCCCTTTTACTAATATATAGTGTCCATCTTTGTGTGTTAGGATTGTTTTGCATTTAAAGTCTATTTTGTCTGATATTAGAATAGCTACTCCTGCCCTTTTTTGATTATTATTTGCTTGTAATATTGTTTTCCAGCCATTTACTTTCAGCCTCCTTGAATCCCTGGGTCTAAGGTGGGTCTCTTGTAAACAACATATAGATGGGTCATATTTCTTTATCCATTCTGCCAACTGTGTCTCTTGACTGGTGAGTTTAATCTGTTAACATTCAGTGTTACTACTCTCAATGAATTTCTTACATTTGCCATATTTTCTTTCAGTTTATTTATGTCCTATGTAGTTTTTGTTTCTCTTTATGTCCTTATTATTGCTCTTACACTCTCCTCCAACTCTCTCTCTCCTGTTTTTTTTCCTTTCATCCTTTAGAGCTTCTTTTAGTATTTCTTGAAGTGCAGGTTTCTTGCTGGCATATTCCCTTAATTTCTGTTTATCTGTGAATATTTTGAACTCTCCATCATTTATGAATGCCAGCTTTGCTGGATAGAGAATTTGTGGTTGGAATTTTTTTCTTTTAGTTTCTTGACTATGTCATACCACTGTCTTCTTGCCTCCATGGTTTCAGCTGAGAGGTCAGCACTTAATCTTATTGTGCCTCCTTTGTATGTGATGGTTCTCTTTTCTCTTGCTTCCTTGAGTATTTTCTCTTTGTCTTGAGTGCAGGACATTTTGACAAGTATGTGTCTTGGGGTTGGCCTGTTGGGATTTATACTGTTAGGGGTGCGCTGTGCTTCCTGGATATGTACATCCATCTCCCTCATTAAGGTTGGGAAGTTTTCAGCCATTATTTCCTTCAAAACTCCTTCTGTTCCTTTTCCCTTCTCTTCTCCTTCTGGGATGCCTATAATGCGTATGTTTGTGCATTTTGTGTTATTGGTTAAATCCCTTAGTCCCTGCCAGAATTTTTTCTATCTTTTTATCTATCTTTTCTACTATCTGTTTGATTTTAGATGTACTGTCTTCCAGATCACTAATTCTTTCTTCTGACTGTTCAAATTTGCTGTTATGTGAATCTGCCATCCTTTTGATTTCTTGGGTTGTGCTATTCATTGGCATCATGTCCGTTATATTTTTATGCATGTTTATAATTTCTTCAATGTGTGCCACCAGTGTGTTCTTAATATCCTTAATCTCTTCCTTCATTTCCAGAAGTTGGTCCATGATTAGTTGTTCTATATTCTGCTTCTCTTCTTGATTTTTGATTTGTTCTTTGGAGTGGACCATGTCTTCCATTTTCTCAGTATGGCTTGTAATTTTTTGTTGCCCTCTGGTCATCATTTTATCTTGATGGATTTATTCAGTTGATTAGCTTCTCTCTCTGCCCTAGAGTTTTATTTACCTTGTAGTTCTGTGTGTGTGTTAAGATTTCTCATTGATTCTATCTTCCCCTTGTTGTATGTCCTTGCTTTTTTCTATGTTCCTTTGAAGGAAGAAGTTTAGGGCCAGAGCAATAGAAAGGGGTAAGAAAGGAAAAGGGATAATAGTACTATTGATAAAAGTTAGAAGAGGGGCCATATCAGATTTAGTAAATTGAATATTTAACTCATGTAGGCAGTGTAGAGTGATAAAGGAAAAATTGGAGTGCCTACAGTGTAATGTGGAATCAAATAGAGAAAAATATATAGAATATTTTATATGGTCAGAATGGTGAGAGAGAAAACTAATAAAGAATAGGCTGAAAGAAAAAAGCTAATATAAAAAGAAAGAAAAAAAGAGAATAGAATAGCCAAGATAGAAGTTAACAAGGGTGAAATTGAGAGCAAATGAAAAAAGGTGGAATGTAAGAACCACAACAGAAAGCTGAAGGTAGAAAGATGAAGAAAGGAGTTGAGTAGATAGTGTTGGTAGACATAATCACTATACACAGATGATGGAAAGTCATGGATAAAGAAGACCAGCAAAGAAGAAAAAAGCTATCAGCACCTAATTTAAAAAAAACAAACAAACAAAAAAACTTAAAAAAAAAAGAAAATACCAACAACAAGGAGGAGAGATTAGAGGTAAAAAGCACAGAAGCATGCAATTAAATCTTAAGGAAAAACAGCATTCCTTTTGGGCACTTGTGGAGCCTCTCAGCTTGTGATCATTAATTGTTTGCCTTGCAGCCTTCTCTCTGCAGGCTTTGAGGTAGATTTTAGCAATTGAAGCAAGTCAATATGTTTCTCTTTAATTTTTGATGTAATAAGGGTCCTTAAAGAACTCCTCTTCTAGAGGAGTCCTGTGAGGGGACCCCAAATAGTCTCGTGGAAACTTATCTATTACTTCCCCCTGCCTGACTCCCCTAGGGGAGCTGAGACTGTGTTCCTGCCCTTTGCTGACCCTTGCGTCTGTGCCACTGTTAAGCAGATTCGCCACTCCCCTCAGCCCGGCACCACTTACAGCCAGCTAATTCACCTGTACACTGCTAGGAGGTTCCGGCAACCAAACCCAGAGAAAGTAAACCCCTCTCCACCCCCTGTCAGATCTTCCCACTCTCGGGGTTTATTCCCCCCTCACAGGTCTACTCGTGAGGTTTCGGACTGCCCAGCCCCCTCCCCGAGAACGGGACCCTGCCGCCTGTGTTTCTGGCTGGGGAATAAAGAACACATGACTTTATGCTGAACAGTCCAACTCATACTCCAGTTGCCTCCAGACTGATGCAGTTAATACTCCCGTGTCCCAGACTCCCAGCACAGACCACACTGTCAGTCTCCCGTCCCCATTCAGCCCTCCTCTGCTTCAGAGCCGGTGAGTGCACACCTAAACCGACACCATCTTGCCACTTCTCTCTTTATAGAATATTAAAATCGCAGAATTATTCCTGTTACCTGAACTGAAGAGTCTAATAAATGAATAAGTCTAAATTTGAACTAAGATACACTTGACAAAAAAAGTAGTGCAGAAGTTCTAAGTGATTTCTGCTTTCTTAATAAGTATAAATACCATATGTCTGTGATTCAGAATGTCAAATTACACCATTTATGAACACTAGGTTTCTACAATAGGGAAGCAATACTTGGTCTCTATTTTTTCTAAAGAGGAGGAAAGAATATCAAATGAAAATGATAGCCAAAAAATCTGATCCCAAAATAATAGGGCCTTTAATTGAGGAGAACAAGATTACTCCTTTATGAACACTTAAAAGTTTTATCCCTGGAAGCAGATGTGGCTCAAGTGATTGAGCTCTCGCTTACCACATGGGAGGCCCTGGGTTCGCTTCTGGGGCCTCCTGGAGAAGGTGAGCTGGCACAGTGGGCACACACAGCGAGGTGATGCTATAAGATGATGCAACAAACAGACACAAAGAGGAAAGACAATGAGAGTAACAGCAAACCAGGGAGCTGAGGTGGCTCAAGCGATTGAGCACCTCTCTTCCACATGAGTGGTCCCAGGTTCAGTACCTAGTGCCTCCTAAAGAGAAGATGCAGAGACAGTGAGAGCAAACAATGTGGGGGGGAGGGTAATAAATAAATCTTAAAAAAAGTTTTATCCCTGAAATTAGGAATAATGTAATACTCTCTAATTTTTATATTGTTTTCTAATTATTATATATGTATATATGAATATATGTTTAAAAATAGCTCTGTATGGTGACTAGGCAATTTTAGAATAAATCCATAGTCTAAATCACAGCATGCTTAAATCTTTTATATCTTAACAGTTCATATATATCAGAACAAATTTTCATTAAGCAAACTAATACTTTACAAATGGTATAATAAAAATTATGGTTGTAGGATTTTTATTATTTTTATGAATTACATTTGAAAAAAGAAGCTAGCTGCTTCACCTATTTTAATGCCAGTGTACTCTGGGATTGTGCTATCCAAATACTTGTAAAGAAACTTAAAATAACCTAAATTTCCCATGAGAAGACATTATTTAATATGTCATTGGTATGTATGTAATTGCAAAACATTCTAATACTGCAACAAGAAGTTTAAAAGTTTCTACTCTACTACAATGATGCTGGTGTCCATATACATAAGGCCTGTTTGTGATGTCAATCAACTGATGGTAGGAATTTATCAATGAATTGCTTGATATCCATCATTGCTTGTTGTCATGAGCTTGTGCATCATGCCCTCATAATTTTGAAGGTTACCAATATTTTTAGGCTTTCAGCAATAAGAGAACCAAACATTAGGGAACTGAAGGGTCACAATCTCCATGGCACTGGACAATAGAAATATCTTAATTAGCACCACTGATAGGACCTGTGGAAATAAATCCTGATGTGGAAGCCAGCAACTGAGTGCAACAACACTGCTAGGTTCTCCTGTGTTAAGAGTAGTGTATAAAGATAAAGCTCCTCCCTGAGAAAATTCTCTCGAAAAAAAATCACGTTGGAAGGAATCCTGTTCTTTAACATTTGGTCTAGCAAAATTTGATGTTTTCTGCTGCCTGCTTGATTCCAGGTTCAAAATTTTATAAAATCATTAAGTGCTGCCAATTTTCCAGTAGCACTTAATTATTTTACAAGCATGGCAATAACAATAAGAGATACCACAAAATTTTATTCTTTATTGAGTCACTATATGTTCTAGGTCCGTTCCTTCCATATCTTATCTAAGTCTTATAATAATTTTGTAAATTTGGCATCACTAGTACCATCTTTAGACCTATGTATGAGGGGCTCTTTTTCCCTGGATGCCCAAGGTTTAGAGATCCTCCTTCTGTCTCACCTTTAGTCCTCCCTTTACTTACAGGGCTAAGAGCTTAGAGGTAAAGGTCATCTTCACCCCTCCTCCAAGCTTGTAATGCCATATTAGACCATACCTGGACCCCTGAACTACTGAATTCCCTTCACTAGCAGCCTTGAGCCCTCTTATAGGGCCCATCTAAACTCTTACTCAGTTCATTTTCCCAAGGCTGACTCTATGAATTTGCTTATTCCAATTATTTCTTATCAAGGAGATCATACACAATTTGTCCTGTTGTGTCTTGCTTATTTCATTCAACATGATGTCTTCGAGGTTCATTCATTTTTTAGCATATCTCAGAACAGTATTACTTTTTATGGCTGAATAATACATTGTATGTATATCCCACATTTAAAAAATACAATCATCTGTTGATGGACCACCTAGGTGGCTTCCGACTTATGGCAATTGTGAATAATGCCCCTGAGAACATTGGTGTGCAAGTATCTGTCCTAATCTCTGCTTTCAAGAGCATATACCTGGAAGTAGGATGGCTGGGTCATATAGTAATTCCATAATTAACTTTCTGAGTAATCACAAAATTGTTTTCTGCAGTGGCTACACCATTTTATATTGGAACAAGTGTTCCTGTTTCTCCACATCCTCCCCAAAACTTCTTATTTTCCATTTGTTGAATAGTAGCCAATCTTGTGGGTATAAAATGATATCTTATTGTGGTTTAGATAGGATATGCATTTCCTTAATGGCTCAAAATGTTGAGCATCTTTTCATATGATTTTTGGCCATTTGTGTCTCTTCCTTGGTGAAATGCCTACTCAAGTCTTTTGCCTGTTTTTAAAATTAAACTGTTTGTCTTTTTGTTCTTTAGTTGAAGGATTTATTTATATATTCTGGATATTAAATCCTTGTAGATTTGTGGTTTCCAAATATTTTCTCTCATTCTGTTGGTTGTCTTTTTAATTTCAAGATGATCCTTTTTGATGCACAATAGTTTTTAATTTTTATGAAGTCACATTTATCTATTTATTCATCGTTCTTCATGCTTTTGATGTAAAATCGATGAAACCATTGCCTACCACGTGGCCCTAAGATGCTTCCCTATATTTTCTTCTAGGATTTTGTAATTTTGCTTCTTATATTGATGTCTTTGATCCATTTGGATTTAATTTTTCCATGTGTTGATGTAGGAATCCACATTCATTCATTTGCATTTGGATATGCGGTTTCCCCAGCACCATTTATTGAAAATATATTCTTTCCTCATTGACTATTCTTGGCATGCTTGTCAATAATCAATTGGCCATAGATGTGAAGGAGTATTTCAGAACTTTCATTTCAATTCCATCGATCTATATGTCTGTCCTTATGCCAGTACCACACTGTTTTGATTACTGTAGCTTTGTAGTAATTCTTAAATTCAAGAAGACTGAATCCTCCAGCTTCCTCCTTCTTTTGAAATATTGTTTTGGCTGTTTGGGTCCCATTTCTTTTTGTATAAATTTGATAATTTTTTTCCCATTTTAATTGATGTTAAAATTTTGATTGGGGTTGCATTGATTCTGAAAATCCCTGAGTAGAATTCACATCTTAGCAATAGGTAGAATTCCAATCCATGAATATGGAATGTCATTCTTTTTATTTAGGTCTTCTTTGGTTTATTTTAGCAATGTTTTGTAGTTTTCTGTGTGTAAATCCTTTATAGTCTAGGTTAAGCTTGTTCCTAGATATTTGATTCTTTTAGTTGCTATTGTAAATGGATTTTTTCCTTGTACTTCTTTTTTTCCAATTTGCATGTCTTTTATTCATTTTTCTTAACTAATTGTTCTGACTAGAACTTCCAGTACAATGCTGGATATCAGTGGTGGCAGTGGACATCTTTGTCTTGTTCCTTATCTTAGAGGGAAAGCTGTTTATCTTCCACTGTTAAATATGATGTTAGCTGTGGGTTTTTCCTTTATTATGTTAGGAAGTTTCCTTTTATTCCTAGTTTCTAAATGTTTTTATCTAGAAGGGTGCTGGAGTCTGTCAAATGCCTTTTGTGCATGAATTGTGATGATCATGTATTTTTTCCCATGTTCTATAATGTGGCTTATAACATTAACTGATTTTTCTTGTGTTTGAGAGAAGTACAACGAAGAGTGGCCTCTACTCATATTGAATCCTCTGTTCTCGATTATCTAATCCTCCCACATTCTGGGAGGCCTCTTCTCAGAACTTTTCCCTGTTCCCACTTATCTAACCCTCCTACATTCTTATTCTAGTCACTTCCCCAAAAACCCAAATCAGTAAAGAGGATGAACTCAAACACTGAGAACTTACCCTCACACTTTTCACCTTAGTATTGGGTTCGTTTTTGCACCTAAGATTGCAAGCCCACAACTCCCAGCCAATGGGATATGGGTAAGGTTGGGGAGGGAGGGAAATGGGACATTGCGTCAGGGAAACTATATAATCTTTGTTCTTACACTTATCACACACACTTGCCCGCTTACATTAGCCTGGGCGTGTGCCCTTTCTCAAGAGAAAGAAATAAATTACTGCTGCCTCTAATCCTACTCTCTGTCTTCAGAACTTTTATTTTGAGTAAGTAGTTGCCATACCACTCATGTTGAACCGCTCTTGTGTATCTGGGAAAAATCACAGTTGATCATGATGTATAATTCTTGTAATTCTTCTTGTAATTCTTGGATTCAGTTTGCTAATATTTTGTTGAAGATTTTTGTATCTATATTCTTAAGGAATTTTGGTCTTTAATTTCCTTATTATATCTTTATCTGGCTGAGTGTTAGGGTAATATTGACCTCATAAATGAGTTAGGAAGTATTCCCCCTCTTCAATTTTTTGAAGAATTTGACCAGGATAGGTATTAGATTTTCTTGGAATGTTTGGTAAAATTCATCACTGAGGCCATATGTACCTGGATTTTCCCTTATTTAGAGGTTTGTGATTATTGATTCAATCTCTTTATTTGAAACTCATCTATTGAAATGTCCTATTTCTCCCTGAGTCAGAGTAGGTAGTTTGTATGTTTCTAGGAATTTTTCATTTCATCCAGGTAATGTAATTTATTAGTTTACAGCTGTTAATCATATTCTCTTATATTCCATTTCATTTCTTTGCGGTAGGTAGTAATGTACCCTGTTTCATCTGATATCTAGTTTTTCTTTTGCATTTTCTGTCTTTTTGTCATTCTAGCTAAAGATTTGTTGATTTTATTGATGTTTTCAAATTACTAAAGTTGGCTTCCTATTGGTTTTGGTTCTCTAGATCATTTATCAATGAGACCAAACCCAAGAGAAAGAAAAACATGGGAGAAGGCAACTAATACATGGGAAAATGCATGTTATTGGTTGAATGTTTTGTCCACCCACCCACCCACCCAAAGATATGTTGAAGTTCTTACTGCTGGTACCTGTGAATGTGACCTTATTTGGAAATTATTCATTGTAAACACTATTAGTTATGTTAAATGAGATCATACCAGAGTAGGGTGGGCCCTTTATCCAATATGGCAGGCGTCCTAATAAGAAGGGGAGCAGAGACACAGACAGGGGAGAGAACACACTGTGTCGACTATGACAGAGACTAGTCATGTCTCGAGCCAAGGAACACCAATGATTGCTGACCCCCGCCAGAAGGCAGGAGGGAGGCACTGAAAAGAATCTTTCCCACAGACTTCAGAGGGAGTATGGCCCTTCTGTCACCTTGATTTCAGACTTCTAGCCTCCAGAACTGTGAGACGATAGATTTCTTTTTTTTAAGCCACTTGTTTGTGGTCATCAAAGACCCTTCTTCCTCCCTGGATATTGCCCCAAGATGGGCTATTATCCATCACCTAAAATTGAAGCAAATCTAAAAGGTTCAACTCTCAAACAAGATTTGGACATATTTCACTTAGAATTACTTTATTCCACAAAAAAATCAAGATGGAATAACAGGATTAGATAATGTGCCACAGATTATAGGGGAAAAGAAAAATTTCTTTTGTGAATAGATCCATTAAAAGATATTTCAGTATCACAAGATTGCTTCAGCACTTTCCAAAATGTGCAAATTTAAGTTTGTTGTTACTTTTCCTGTGGAGAGAAAATAGCAAGAAATGAAAACTCAAAGGCCATAGACATTTCATTAGCATCCAAACTTCACCAATGAATTCAAAAAGTGTATCAAGTCTCACCATTTTTGACTTTTTTAACAAGAGTGACAGCAGTTTAGGAGTATTTTAGCAACTAATTCTGATTACACCACAATCATCTTATTTCCCTTAACACGTGATTTTTAATGTTTTTTTTTTTTTAATATGAAGGAGACCTATATTTAGAAGTCTCTTTTTCTAGTAGATGGTAATTTTTCCTTTTATGAGAAATGAACTGGAACAATTTGTTGTATATTAGATGCTTGTTTTCATGGCTGTGTATTTTGAAAACACTTAAAAGGAACTCAATGTTTCTTTACATTCTAGCATATCATTCATCATTTCATGGTTTTTGAGCTGATATCAGTATACCTTGTGCCTACTTTTGGCTATTTAATTTTTAATTAAATTTTTACTATATCTTTAATGTATGTCTGGTGAAAAAATCATACTCTGAAACAGAGCAAGGTCTTTTGAATTTTCTGATATTTTCCCCTTTTGTACCAAACATTAGGGAGCTCCACCCTATCAACTTGTGCAGAAGATCAACAGTGCACAACATGGCTGATTCTAGCAGATGTGGGCAGACCTATCAGGAGGGGATTTCATCACCTTAGAAATGATGGGGCATGTGCTGCGAGACTTCCTGGTGACTTTTGTAGAGGGAGTTTAAGCTCTCGATTAGTGGATGGACATTGAACTAGACCCTCAAACTTCCTTTCCACTTGGAGATTCTAGGGTTGGTCTGAATCCTTCCTGCTGCCAGGATATATAAGTGTAAAATGACAGTAGGGCCTCCCAAATCCTATACATCAGGAGAGCTCTATTCCTTAGAGTCAATGCGTGATGGTTCACATATTCCTGATGCTGCAAGCACCTTCTCGTTGAGGTGTAATTGTCTTACCACATCATTGGAACATAGTATAAAAAATAAAATATTTCAATACTTACACAACTGCGGTACAAAAGAAGCATTCATTGGCATAAGTTTTACCATCAGAGCCACAAATTGGGCTATATATTTCAGTACAAAATCCTTCTTTTCCTGGTGGTAACTTTTCATACTTACTGCAGTCAACCTGAAGAAAAAAATATTTACAACGTCTAATTCCATCATACAAATCTTTATTCCAGGGATTTAGGATTTTCCTCTCGAGTTTGGAGGGCTTACAATGCGCATGTTTCTTGTTGTAGTTGTCTGTCGTGGTTTAATCCATATGAGATATATAAGGTATAAAGGATTTCTATGTCAGATATAAAATCATGAGTGTCAGCTGGTTAAAGATTCATAATTTATTATAAAAAGGAATATTTTCCACTCCAATGTGTTGATGCAGCAATTCTCAATACACGGGACCACATTCACTAATACAACAACCCTCAAGGGAGCACATGAAGGTGTGATCACTTTTCTGCTTGAATTGTCCCTCTTTATTTCTCTCTTTCAATCAAAAAGTTCTGCCTGAACTCAAGTGTGAGATACAGTAGAGGAATGGCTGCTGACCAGCATCTTTGTAATAAAATGCCACTGGGAAACTGTCTAGTGTATAAAATTCATTAACTCTTTTATTTTTCAGCTATTAAGCATGAAAGATGGCTTGAACTCGAGCCTTTATCCAAAGTTTATATTCTTAATCCTGTTATTTTCTTTAATAGATTAAAAAGACTCAGAAAGGTGAAGAGATTTGCCCAGGCCCCAACATGATACAGCTCATAAATAGCATAGCTTGGGTTAGCGCTCAAATTACCTGAAAGCTGGTTTAAAGTTTTGACTACTACACTAGATTTTCTAATGGATAGTTGTTTTGACTCTGAGTCATAAGGAAAAGGTTAGATAAAAATCTTTGTTCTCTAAGATAGAGAACATAAATATATATGAGCCATTTGAAACATAAGAACCAAGGTTCGACTTTATTGATCTTCACTAGGTGCACGGGCTTAACCCCTTTCAAACCTTATGCCTTAAGCACTGCAATAACAGAGGTAAATGCTGTTGTCAAGGCCAAGCAATTGCAGTGCTGAAATTTGAACCCAGAACTTTACAACTCCAATGCTTTGTTATACCACCTGCAGTTTAGAAATCTCTGTTTTTTTAAACATATAACCTATTTGATACTCAAAAAGCAAACCTTCAAATATGTTGATATTTAATTAATGTATAGTTCAAACATTTCCCTGCTGATATTGGCCTTGAAATTGCCTGAAAGTAGAAATTTTAAACCAAGATGGATGTACTGACCGGTTTCCTCTGTTCAACACATTCTGCATCTGGAAGAAAAACAAAGATAAGAGAAAATTAAATTAAACTCTGGAAGCAACAAACATACTTAAGCGAAATATCTGTGATTTATGTTTCAGTGCTTGTCTTGAAAGTATAGGGCTGTCTTCCAAACTGTGTCAGAGTAATATCAAAGGTGGGATCTCAGCGTAGATGATATTTGATTGTTTGTTTGCTTGTTTGTTTTTGCCTTCTTTGGAGTGGGATTGTACTGCAACCAAAAGGATTAAAAAGCTATTATGGCAATGAGATGTGTCTTATTCTTTCCTACCTCATAATCAGGTCACAGCAACTATTGAAAAAAAAAACGTTTTGGTTTTTTTTTTTAATTTATGGGGTGTTTGCTGTTACATAGTAGAAAGAAATGGGAGAAATTTAATCCATTGTTAAAAATCCTAGGGAGGCAGATTTCAATTTAATAATGGAAAAAGAATATTACCTAATAACTCTTCCTGGCAACCAATGAATTGGGCTCTTAAGGAGTGAGGTCCACATAAATCTGCTATCAGGTGGAAGCATAGGCCGGATGCTCACTTCTCAAGGATCTTACAGAAAGTGATAGAAGGAGAAGAATCTGGCCTTAGGGAACCATTGAGGCCCCTTCAGCTCTGGAGATTATATGACTAAGAGATTTCTTAGTGGAGATAGAAAAGTGCATTTCATAAAGCTACCTCTAATATCTATGTGATAAGTGTATCACAGAATTATATGAGCAGAATATGCTATGAAGGAGGGAGATACTCACGGAAGATGGTTGCAAGTGCCAGGGTCAGGAGTAGGACAAAGGCTGTTGCTCTCATGTTGCTGGAATGGCTTATGGCAGGCAGGTGCAGGCAAACAAAGTGACTTTGTGGTGTCTGTGCAGCCCAATTGGGTCCTGCCTTATATATTGTCAGGAATTGCTGCCTCAATTGTGAAACAGCTTTTGACAGGAACAGGCCCTGGGAAAAAGGTCAGAAACATCTGCTGAGCAATGAGAATATTTCCTTGTGAGAGAGTTGATCATACATGTCATTTCAATGGCTCATGGGAATCACTAATGCTGACATTAATTTTATATATTGCTGTCTTACCTCTTTACAAGCTTCCATGTTTAAGAGTCTGTCACATCTGTACAATTTGGTCTCATAAGAAATCTGCCAGTTATTACCATTATCTTTCCTTTATGATGAGGAAATTGAGTTTCAAGGATTTAAAGCAATGGCTCTCGACTTACTGAGTATTCCATTTCGCACTACCTTTTTTTTTTTTTTTAGCAATACTGAGTAGCCACACTGAAGTATAGACACAGAGGAAACAATTTAATGATACATGCTCTTTAGAAGGGGAGCAAATTTCCCAAGGAATCAAATCTGGGGAGGTAGTATAATGGAAGGGAAATATAAAAAGGGTTCCTCAGTAGCTCATTTTGAATTAAGTAAGGTAGACTCTTCTTTCCATCATTCTCTCTAAAGTCTACCAGATAAAGAACATTTATTGAGGTAATACCTGTTATGTTCTGCTAGTGTTGGAGGAGTCCCTGACTTCAGGGTACTTAGACTATTAAACTGGAGACTGACAGTAGAGCTAATGAGTCCATAATGTGATGAATACTAAGTAGGAACATGAAATGAAGGTATTGCTATAGAAACTCAGCAGGAGTGGTTCTATCTGGGAGTTTTGGAAGGCTTTCTTAAAAAATTTTCTTTGACTTAGACCATGAAGTAAAAACATATGTTTTCGTGTGGAAATGGAAGAAAAAGGCATTCCAAATGGAGGCACAAGCATGTGCACAAACAGATGATCAGAGAATGGTGGATCCTCAGCTCGGGGGCAAAATGGGGAATGAGAGACTGTGGGCCTGGCAGGTTAGCATGGGTCTGATTAGATAAGTCACATGTACATTTAGAAAGGGGTCCCCTAATAGACTCTTCATAGGGGAGTAAAATAGATTTGCCTTTTAGAAAAACCACTTTGTTGTTTCTTGGAGAATTGTTTTAGAGTTGTTGGAGACACTACAGAAGAAATACAAGTTAGAAAAGCTTGTCCTTGCCTCCACTTACCTCTGAAATAGAGGTAAACAGTGAGAACAGTGAGGCCTTTTTGGGATTCTCTGGAAATTGCATATCAAACACAACAGGCTACTTCCCACTGCTGTTGGAAATGCTCTTCTCCCCCTCGCCATGCCAAATCCTGACACAAGCCTCATTTCTAGGTAGGGTGACCAGGTATTTCTCAGGATGTACTAAAATCCAAGGAAGTCCCAGGCACACTGGGAAGAGTTGTTCTTCCTATATTAACTCTTCAATAGCTCATGATCAGCCCTTGGAATATAACTTTTCACCACCTGATTATTTTAGCTAGACCAAAGTATGTAAGAAGAAATATACTTGTTTGAGTGAATGAAGAAATGAAATAGATTCAGGTTGTTTAGAAAGCTAATTTGATGCATTCTTTTAAGAAGTCTAGGTCTTACCGAGAACAATCTTTTCCAGGTGATTCATGTCCAGGAACTACAACATATCAGTGTTTGGGAGTATCTTAGCAGTTGTGGCTTGGGTCAAATACTGTTGTAATGTTCATAACTATTATTAGCAGGCAAATTATGGGCGGGGAAGTTTCCTCTCTGAAAAGGAATGGAGAAATTACAGTTGCAGACCAAGGAAACAGCAATGCCTCACTTCAAGAGGAAATCACCTACTGAGAATTTTCTCTTTGGTAATAAGCAGTCTGAAGAAATAGTCGTTGAATCATAAAAATATAAAATATAATTAATAAAAATTCCTTCTAATATACCCATCTAGAAATTGAAACTAATATATGTGAGTTTTGCCTCAGAAAGTAATTAATTCATTAAACAAGATGTATTGAATGCCTACCCCGAATCTTGCACTTTTCTAGGGACCTAATGGCACTTGCATTCTAATTGTTTAGATGTTCTCAATAGGCCTACGCTAAAGGGGCACTCCTCTAGTGGTTAAGCATTTGGACTCTAAAGCTAGACTATTTGGGTTCAAATCTCAGCTTTGCCACCACCTTATTATGTTATCTTAAACGGGTTACTTTCTCTGCCTCAAAGTCCACATTTGTAAATTTGGAATTAATAAAAAAATGCAAAACTCAAAAGTTTTGACATGAATATTAATTGAATTAATATATGTAAAACATTTAGAACTCAATATAACAAATAACACATTTAGTTATTTTTAAACTAATGAACATAGGGAATAATCTAAAAAGCATTATTTAATTTATTATACAGAAAAGATGTTTTTCAATCATCATACATCAATTACTATTGTATTCAATTTGATTTACTAACAAAAGAAAGATACACTTAAGAAATCTTGAATAATGGGGGTTTTTATTTGATTGTTCGTTTGTTTTTTCAAGATTTGCCGCTTTGGGAACAGGAGAGCAGAAGCAATTGCACCTTTCTGTTATTAATGAGATCCTGCCTCTCAACCCACTTCTGCTATATTCTCTCTCTTCCCTCTGAATTTCTCATCCTCTTCTGCATGATCTACTCATAGTCTTTGCTCTCCTCTGTCTTCAATGTTTCCATGGCTTCTTCAGTCTCCCCTCTGCCTGACAACTTTTCAACTTCATTTCCCAATGTTCACCACTTAATTTCACATTATTTCCTGGACTGAGTGTATTTAATTCATTAAGATTCGCAAAAAGAAAACTTTCCAGATCATATCATAGATTGTTGACAGGCTGACAGGCTGCCCTTCAGTTAGGTCCTTCTCTGGTGATCAGCCTGGGTGAGATGGAAAATTCACAGGACTGGGAGGTAGGACATGCCTGATGTGGTTTAGACATTGTCTCAGTGGTGTTGATAGTGAGATGATAGATAGTAGTAACACTAACAACAGCAAACAAAATAAAATAACGATAATAAATGGGACCTCACTGCTGGCCAGGCACTGTGTTAATGTGCTGTACATATTATTTATTAATTTCTCACAGCAACCCAACAGATGAGATACTATCTCTATTTTACAAATGAGGAAATTGTGGTCAGAGATGTTCAGTAATTTCGCCACATGGTAAGAGGTCTGAGAACTGAAAACCATGTACCTCAAAGGGCAATGAAGATTCTAAGTCAATATGGTCATCTCAGTTCTCTTGGCAGTGGTTGGTGAAGGAGGAGGCTGTGGTCTCATACTGGCTAATGTCATATGAAGGGAAATCTGCTTGGCAATTCCGGTTAGCATCCTCCTCATGTAGGGAGAAATCCTCATCTTCAGCTGGATTCTGACTTTGAAAACTACACCATTCATTCCATAGTCACTAGATTGTATGACACAGAGCAACACATGGAGGCTGGAGTAGAAGATGGGTGGAGGAATCTGGGTTGTGAATGACACTGAATTAACTGATGAAGGAGTCCCCTACCTTGGGCCTTCCTAATGCATGACGTAATATCTCATTCTTATTTTTTTTCTGTTTAGTGTGGACTTTTCTATCACCTGGACTGAAAAGATTCCAACAAAATGGCATCCTGAATTTAAGCAACAATAGTAATTGAAGTGTGCTACACTGGCATTAAAATAATTTAACCTTTAAGGATGAACATCAGTAGGCAAAGGAAACTGAGCAATGTTCAACAATTCCATGACCCTTTCATGTTAATGTTTTCTGAATGCCTAAATATCATCCATCAGTAAAAATTCCTCTATTCTCTGAGGCTCTGAGAGCTCTCTTTGCAGAACTCCCTTCAGTGGAGAAGGAGAAGTGATGCCACTTACAGCTAAAAGAGAACCTCTATCTGCTCCTCCTTAGATGTTACCAATTTATTTTAAAAATATACTTTAAAACCTTTTGATTAACATTTCCCTGGTTTATTTTGATAATGTTTGCTGTAATTTTATTACTATAATAATTATTTCAGAAATGGATTTGTAGTTATGAAAACAAATCATTCCTTAAAAACATTTATGAGGAATTTTATAGGTGCTATATATTTCTGCTTTGTACTATTTAAAATGGATTTTTATTTGTACAGCTATTAAAGTTACATGTTTAGATGGTAGGTTTTTTTTTTTTTTTGGTTTTTCATTATTTTTATTTTTAAAAAGATACTTAGATTACATAAATGTTACAGAGAATATATAGGGGATTCCCATATGCCCTGCTCCCCACACCTCCCACATTTGCCACATGAACATCTTTCATTAGTGTGGTACATTCATTACAATTGATGAACACATTTTGGAGCATTGCCACTAAGCATGGATTATATTTCATATTGTAGTTTACGCTCTCTCCCACACCATTCTGTATGTCATGACAAGATATATAATGGCCTGTATCTGACGTTGCAATGTCATTCAAGAGGATTCCCAAGTCCCCAAATGCCCACATATTATACCTCTTTTTCCCTATCTTTACCCTCAGAACCTCCAGTGCCCACTGCCTCCACATCAATATTTCTTCCACTGCTACAATCACAGTAAGTCTATAGTAGAATACTAGTAAATCTACTTTAGGCTATAGTTCATTCCCCAATCCTGAGGATTCTGGGTTGGTGATTCCCACTCCACCTTTAAATGGGGGGGGGGGGGGCTTTGATCCTATATGGCTGATGGATGGGGCTTTCTTGCCTGCAGTTATAGATACTCTTAGTTCCTTGGTATGTTGGCTTCCATCATCTCCTCCTTGTGAGTTGTCCTGGGTGAGTCCAATGAACTGGAGAGTATGTGTTGCAACATAGTTGAGATTCAGGGTAGATGGTAGTTTTTTAATAAACATAATGATTTTATGTGTTACTTAGAATTCAACAATGAATTCTTAAAATTTAGTTGTACATTTTGATTTGCTTTGATATTTTTGTATTTTTACTTTACTTAAGATTTTTAAAGAGAGAAGTCTAACATGTCTATTTATTGAGAAGAAAGAACATGTATCGCTTAGGATGTTAAGAGAAAACTG